>JAJPUD010003191.1:234380-264779 GCA_023553655.1 Myrmecobius fasciatus | reverse complement strand
CAAAGGTCAATGTTGAAAAGTCACTCATATGTTTTGCAAATAAAAAGCTTTATTAAAATAAATAAATAAATATATAATAATGTTATCATTTAACTTTCTTTCTTTTTTTTTCCTCACTCCCCATGCTGTCCTAAATAGATTTACCATTATATACAGACATACACAAAAAAAAATCATTCTATACATAACTCTATCTATTCAGGATACTACCATCCTTCAATGCACCAACTTTCACAAGTTAATGTCATTCTTACCTCCTCACCCTTTTTCAGCCAACATGTTGAATCATTTTCAAGGTCTTATATTTTCTTTTTCCATTTCTCTTCTTTCTATGTCCATAGCTAATTAGCTTTGTTCAAGCTCCCATTTTTCTTTCTTCTACTACTGCCATAGTCTTCATATTCACTGTATAAGCATGCAATTCCTTTACACTTACTGATTTTCCAGCACTTTAATTTGGCAACCACACGTGATGTGTGGAAAGAAACCCCAGCCCTTGCCAACTTCCATCTTTCATTCCAGGACATCTGTATTTCTCAGCGTTCTGCAGCTTGACACAGTTGGTCTCACAGGGCAGTAGTGTGTTGAAGAGGAGCTAGCCTCTTCTGGCTGTGAGGATTTAGTGTGGACAGATGGCAATCAGCGAATCTTCCCTGGCTTTCACTGCTACCCTCTCCCAGCTTTGAGATTGTCTCTCTTTTGGCTAAACTGAAAATAAGCAACTTTCTGGCAATGGAGAATTGGCACTGAGTCTAGGAAGCTTTATGATCCAGCTTCCAGCACTGACTTAAAGCAACATCTTCCCATTGATCTAACAAGACAACAGATGTGAGAAGGAGCAGAGGGAGCTGCTGTTGTCAGCTGATGATGCTGGGACCAGGCCAGTTTTCACTCTATTTTAGCTCAACTCTGTGGGAAATCCCACTTCATATTTTGACGAGTTCACTGGTGATATCATAAGGAGGTGGTAGACATTTAAATATTTTGAATTATTTTATTTCTAAGATCCTGAGCAAAAATTCAGATGATTCAGAAACAAATAATTTTTTGCAAAGCTTAAAGATGTTAAGGATTTATGATCAGATTTGAACAAGTAGTCCTTCCATTGATGTAGGGAAGAGTATAGATTATTGAAAGACTTAGTCTCAAACACTTACTATTTGTGTGACCATGAGCAAATCTATCCACCTTTGTGAACACTAGTTTCATTATCACCACCACCACCATCATCATCATCATCATCATCACCTTAACAAAACACTTATTAGTATATATTATCATATATCTATTATATATATGAATATATATGTATATATGAATATATACATGTGCAATGTATATCTGTTTTCATCTATCTGTATATAGATAGTTGAGGTTGCTATTATTTTGATGTTATTATGCTATTGTTATTATTTTTCTCCACATAATTTCTCATCTGACTTATCTCATGCCAGCATAACACTTGAATTTGAGCCTCCATGATAATACGGGCAAAGTTAAGGTCTATCCTGCAGCAAAGGCTTTGAGGTCAGAATGCTTTCCATCTTCTTTTAAAAAATAGTTTCAACAATAATTTTTACAAAACCTTGTGTTCCAAATTTCCCCTTCCTTCCCCCTACCTCCTCCCCTAGATGTCAAGTAATCCAATATATGTTAAACAACTTAAAATATATGTTAAATCCAAAATATGTATATCCATCTTTTCCAAAGATGTTTGTAAAGAAGGACTCATGTTCAGAGTCTTGAAGAAAGGAAAGGAAGTTATAGATTAAAAACTCAGCTATGGTGATTAAATGTCCCAAGAGAGGTGATAGTTCATTATGTCTTCCTTACTTAGATCACATCTTCAATGGAGTATTCATTTCTGGCTATCACAATGGAGGAAGGGCATTAAGTATGCATGCCTTTTCCCCTGGAGAATAATCATAGTAGAGAAAGCTCATGAGGATTGCTTGATAATTTGGGAATATTCTGTATGGAAAAGTGAAAAAGCAGAGTAGAAGGAGGTATCATTGTTTGTCTCTGTACTTTGAAGGGCTCTTACACAGAAAAGAGATTAAGATCTCTATTTGGCTTCAGAGGACAAAACCAGGAATAAAAGGAGGAAGTTGTAGAGAGGTCAATTTAACTTTTCCTGTGGAGGGGAGGGATGCTTCCTCTCCATTATAGTCATACATAAGGAAGATTGATAGGGATCGTATTGGGAAAAATGTAGGATTTCCCCTCATGGAAGTTGTTCATGCAAAGCTTTAATGATAAATTTTCAAGATATTTTAGATGGGATTCTTACTTAGGGACAGGTATGATGAAATGTTCTTTGGGGTCCCTTCTAGTGTTATAATTTTACAAGAGGCTTTCAAGAATATAGCCATGCAGTTAATATATATATATATATATATATAGAAAGATATCTATATAAATAAATTATTAATGATATCATTGTCATTAATTAAATTTTATCACATTTAAGATTTTACTTCAAATGTCCTTTATTCTATTTGAAAGACATATATATATATATACATATATATGTTTAAATAAATAATATTGTGTATTTTTGTCCCCAATTTATGAGCCTGCATTTCTTCCAAAAAAAATAAAGGAAATTTGGAACAAAAGTATGAAGTGGGCATGGTCATGTTGACATTCAGTACTGGATCCTGAACCCTACTCTTATCCTATATATGTGTGTGTATGTGTGTGTGTGTATGTATATGTATATATTTATATATGGCCATCTAATGAAAAATCTTCCCTCTGTCATTTGCAGTATTTGTTTCTCTTCTGGAGTCAAATAGGAAGTGATATCTTAGTAATTATTTCTACTTTAACATGTGATTTTAAATTAGGATATTTTCTCTTCTTCAACAGATTGAAGGTAAGTCTAATTTTTTACTAGGGAATGACAAACTGTGCTACTTACTGACAACAAGCAAGCAAGCAGTGTTATATAGAATCTGTTGAAATTTATGGGAATCAAGATGGGAAAACTTATCTAAATAATATTTTACTTTTTTCTGAAGTCTTCTAATGATGAACCCCCTAATATCTGATATATTCCATTCCACATTCAAATAGAATTCATTATTAGGAAGTTAATCTATCTATCATCTATCTTCCTATATCTATCTATAATCCATCCATCTATCTAGCTATCTAGCTTGCTAGTTCCATCATTGGAGGCTAAAAGTAGCAACAAAAATGACAACAGCTCAAATTTATATGGTGATTTATAAATTGCAAAGTGCAAACCATTTTATCCTCACAAAAATTCTATGAGGTAGTTATTTTTATCACCACTTTACAGATAAAGAAACTGAGGCTAAGAGAAGCCAAATATCTTTTCCCCATATTTTATAGCAGGCCTTCCAATATATGAGTAACAAATTGTTTTTAATCTCTTTCTTCCTGCTCCCACAGGGCTGAACAATGCCAATTCCTTCACTTAATTGTCATGTTGCCTGGTCTTCATTGTTATCACCATCCTGCTCATCCTTCTCTGGATTAGCTCTAGTGTGTAAAATATTGTGCCTCATATGAGTTCTCCATAAACAGAGAATGCTGAGATGATAATCACCTTCTGATTCTAGATAGAATCCATTGATTCCTTCAACTTGATTTTAAATTTTCTTTCTCATCTCCCAAATCTCACTGATGGTTCATATCCAAGTCAGATCTCAATAAGGAGAAGGAGGAGGGTATTTGCTTGCAGATATATTTAGGGCAGAGTGTAGGATAGGAGGGCTGCAGCCCCTACTGAACTAAAACAACAGTCCACATCCTCAGTGGAAAATCCATGAATATATAGTAACTTACCAAAAGATAGAGCTAACAATTTTATGTATGTGTATACATCTATCTCTGTGTATATAAGAATACATAAACATATATTCACATACCTATGTATATGCATATATATACACTTACAGATATACATAATATATGTGTATATACTATCTATGTGTACATATGTATAGCACATGTGTGTTTGTATGGCTATATACACACATGCATATATATACACATGATTACACATATAAAACATGCATATATATATAAATAACTACATAAACACAAACATACATATATAATTATGGTTATAATCATAAGAAACACAGGGTCCAGCGAAATTTACTTCTACATTAGTTATAGAACTGTGTGGAAGAAATGATGTATGTAAATCATCTCTTCTTTCCATATATTAATTTATGTATGTGTTTATATAGGGATTGTATACAAATATATGTATATATACACATATATGTATATGCTATGAGAGAGAGAGAGAGGAGAAAGAGAGAGAGAGAGAGAGAGAGAGAGAGAGAGAGAGAGAAATGGAGGGAGGAAAAGAGGTGTTGAACCAGGGATTGAATTAGGTTCATTGCTGAGGCCAGACAGAAATTATGGCAGCTGCTGCTGCCTGTGTGAAGTTATGGGGAACAAATTCCAAGGTGTGAACTATATTTCCCTATTCTATTTGGAAAGAGGGAGCAGCAGAGACCAAACATATAATTAATCTTGAAAACTGAATATGTGAACATGGTGGAGGTAAATTGCATGTCATCTTGGCTCCCATAGCATTTTCACATTTCAATTAGGTTCTCATGCAATCCACATTTTTATAAGAAATCAATGGAATCTGAGGATTTAGAGCCCGGTGGAGCCTTTGGGATCTAACAGTCCAATTAACTTAGTTTTGAGAAAGAGTGGAGGAACAGAGATGGTTAAGTGACAGACAATAAGCAGCCAAGCTTGGCTTCAATTCAGTTCCATTAGTTTGAACAAATTATGAATTAAGCCCCTGCTCTGCATGAGGAGCAACATTGTGTATAGTGTCAGAGACAGGAAGTCCAAGGTTTAAATCATGCCTCTGATACATTGGCATTGTTTGTCTCTAACTCTGTCTTTCTATGTCTCTGTCTCCTTCTGTTTATCTCCATCTCTCTGTGCATTTCTCTGTCTCTGTCTCTGTCTATCTGTTTGTCTCAGTCTTTCTCTGTGTCTCTCTGTCTCTATCTCTCTCTGTGTGTCTCTCTGTTTCTCTCTGTCTCTGTCTCTCTGATTCTGTCTCTTCTCCCTCTTTCTCTGCCTCTCTCTATTTGTCTCTTTCTCCCCAGGTGACTTTGGAAGTCACAAACTCTCACTCCTCTAGGCTATTCTCTTGCAGACTTAGACTTTAAGTGGCAGAAAATATGATGACCTGAATTAGAAGAGGGAATTTCCTCATCTGTGAATTTCTTAGAGCACTGAAATAGCTGGTATGGTCTTCAATTAGCTATTCTTGCTGGGTTCTACTGTATTCCATGCTAGAGGAGAGGCAATTTTCTTTTGGTCAGTCATTAACCATGCCTTCAGGGAATGTAAGACCAGATAGTGGAGATAAAACAGATAAATAAGGAAGTACATGTAACAGATAACATTGAATGAAAGTGTTTGAAAGAGGCAAAAATAAATTGCTCTCTCATGTTTTTGGGGCATAAGATGGTTAATACTGTAGTGAGTTTGTTGGAAGGGGGCAGGGAGACATGGAAAGCTTCTTTAGGGAAAACACAAGTTGAACTCTAAAATAATTAGGTTTCTGTGAAAATAAAGATACTGTCATTAGTGGCCATTTGTAGAAGAGAAAGAAAGTTTATTGACTCTACCTCTGGAAGGGTTTTAAAACTCACCTTGGCAATCAATCCATCAGAAAAAAATGTGATAAGCATCTAGTCTGTGCCAGCATTGAGATGGGCTCTGGAGTCCAACCTATCTTGAGTAAATGAGAAATTTGAAGACTGGAAAGGAATAGTGATTTGACGATGATCATTCAGGAAATGGAATAGCAGAACCACTATTCAAACCCACATCATCTGAAACAAAATCCAGTGTTGTATGCCCTTTATGATCCTATGGAAGCAGCTGAAAAGGGAAAAAGTGGTTGTGCCAACATTTCCCTCAGGGATGTTTAAGGAGTCTCTGAAGTATTACAAAATCTAGTATATTTGTAATATGAAGCAACTGCCAACCATTCTTTGTGATGTAGTGTAGATGAACAGAGAATATGCTGTGGAGTAAAAAGAGCTTTGTGTCAGCCAAATGAGGGGAGACCTTTCAGGTAATGAGTCAACTGTGTGAGTTGTTTATGATCAATGACATTTCTCTGGGCTGTGAACTTTTTACTACTATGTTAATAACACAGAGGTGAGTGAGGATTTCCCACTGTAATTGTCTCTCTTCATAGCAAGTAGTTTTCATTGCCTGTTAAAATCAGTACTTCATAGGATGCTGGGTTGACTGAAGCTTCAAAGCTCAATAAACAAACAAATTGATGGAGGGGGGAAAGAAGGGAGAGAGAGAAAGACAGAGGAGAGAAAGACAAAGAGAGGCACAGAGAAACAGAGAAAGAGAGACAGAGATATAGACAGAGAGAGAGATGGGGGAGAGGGAGAGAGTTGCATGCATATGGATTTTTAGAAGTTTCTACCTCAGGGCAAACATGCAAATCCATTAAAATGTACTCATAAATTGAAAATATAATTCTTAATATTATCCCTAAAGGCAAAAATACATCAGCACTTCTACAAAGAGAATACAATTAAATTAAAAATCAATATCTGTCTTAGGCCCCATTGGTCATCACTTGGCTTAAGGTCATGAATCCTTTGTACTTCAGAGAAAGAAAGAAAAGGGAAAGGGGGAGGAGGGAGAAAATTTTGCTTCTTTGTTGGGCAGAGATGAGGTAAAAATTTTTCCCTCTGAAATGGCTAAGACATATCAAAGAAGGTGGGAGAAAGAGGAGAGAGATAGAGACAGAGAAAGACAAGAAGCCAGGCAAAGAGTCAAACACACACACACACACACACACACACACACACACACACATACACACACACAGAAAGAGAGAGAGAGAAGAAGAAGAAGAAGAAGAAGAAGAAGAAGAAGAAGAAGAAGAAGAAGAAGAAGAAGAAGAAGAAGAAGAAGAAGAAGAAGAAGAAGAGGAAGAGGAAGAAGAAGAAGAAGAGGAAGAAGAGGAAGAGGGAGAGGAAGAAGGGAAGGAAGGAGGGAGGGATTATACTCAGTTTTGCTAGATAGTTTATTCTTGGTTATAATCCTTAATTATTTTTGCTTTCTAGAGTATAAAATTCCAAGCCTTCCAATTCACCACTCCTTGGGATTGTGGGAAACTACAAAATCTTGGGTGATTCTGCCTATACCTCCATGATATTTGAGTTATTATTATTATTGTTGTTGTTGTTATCATTTTCTTGATGACTTGAAGTCTTTACTCTTTAATGGAATTCAGGATTTTGGCTATAATATCCTTTGGAATCTTTATTATGGGATCTCTTTCAGAATTGATAAGTTGATTATTTCAATTACCATGTTATCATCTGATTCTAGGATATTGGGGTAATTTTCCTTGATCATTTATTTAACTATGAAGTGCAGGTTATTTCTTTGATCATACTTCAAAATAGTCCAATAATAATCTGATTATCTCTTCTTAATCTATTTTATACGTCTGTTTTTTTTCCAATTGGATGTTTCACACTTTCTTTTTTCCCCTTCTTTTGGAATTGTATTATTATTTCTTGGTGTCTTATGGGGACATTAAATTACCCTTGATCAATTCTAATTTTTAAGTAATTATGTTCTTCAATGAGCTTCTATACCTCTTCTTCCTTCTGGCTACTTCTTTTTAAGGGGTTCTTCTCTTAAGTGGATTTTTCTGGCTCTCTTATCAAATAGACAATACTGTTTTTAAAGAATTATTTATTTGAGTATTTTTATGCCTTTTTTTTTTACCAAGCTTCTAATTCTCTTTTCATGACTTTCTTGCATCATTTTCATTTCTTTTTTCAACTGTTCCTCTACTACTGATCTCTTTAACTCTTCCAGTATTTTTTTTCTGGTTCTGGGTTCTGGTAAGTTGTTTTCACACTTTTGTCTTCTCCTGAGTTTATATCCTAGTCTTTCCTGTCATCATAGATATTATTCCCCCCAAACTTTTCTTCTTTATTTTATTTTCTTCTCTATTGCCATTTCAATTTATTTATTTTTAATGCACAAGCTTTTTGAATTATGTTGGAGAAAAAATCAGAATAAATGGGAAAAATCATGGGAGTGATTAAAAAAAAAGTGGATATAGCATGTGTTGATTTATATTCAGTCTCTGTTCTTTTTCAGGTTGCAGATGGCATTTTCTGGCCAAACTCTATTGCTTTGGATGACTGAACCACTGAGAAGAATCAAGTCTTTTGTGGTTGATCATTGCACATTCTTATGTTGTTATTGTGTACAATGTTTTCCTTGTTCTGCTTGTTTCCCACAGCATCAGTTCATGTAAACCTATCAAGGCCTTTCTACACTCAGCTTGTTCATCATTTTTTATAGAAAAATAATATTCTATTGCCTTCATGTCCCACAACTTGTTCAGCCATTCCACAATTGATGCGAATCCACTCCTTTTCCAATTTTTTGCTACCAAAAAAAGAACTGCTACAAAAATTTTTTTCACATGTGGATCCTTTTCCGACTTTTATGATTTCTTTGTGATATAGACCCGGTAATGGTACCGCTCGATCAAAGGGAATGCAGTTTTATAGTCCTTTAAGCATAGTTCCAGATTGCTCTCCTGAATGGTTGGATTATTTCATAACTCATCATAGGCACTCTTGATCTTGTAACTGTGTGCAATGTCTTTGCTTCCATTGTGTTCATTTTTGCCTGGAACAGTGAAACAGAACTGTATAATAGAATTGCCAACAACAGCAAGTTGCTCCAGTGTTAGTAAAGGGTGCTTTATAGTCTCTTTCTCACCAGTTGTCTGGGTCCTTTCGTAGCTCTGCAATGAAAGCTCTGGAAGCTTCTGATGCTAGTGTGACCACTGTTTTTTACAGTAGTATATTTGGGCTTTGCAAAGACCTAATGACAGAGACTTTTTTTTCTGGAAACCTCTTAAATTTTCTCATACTGGAAAAATATTTCACTCTGACCTTTTATTGGTTCTGTTACTCAAAAAATTAATTTGATGCATTTTTAAAAAGTTGTTCAACAAAAATTGATTATTTCTCATGGTATACAAATCACAATCAAATGTAGAAAGGCAGAAATATTAAATACATACTTTTCAATTCATGATGCAATAAACATTACATGTAATAAAGAAATATAGATCAAAATTAGTTAGAAACTAAATAATCTAATACCAAAAATGTATGGGTCAAACAGCAAATCTTAGAAACAATCAATAAGAGAATGATAATCATGAAACAAAATACCAAAACTGATGGGATGCAGCCAATGAAATCTTTATAAATCTTTAAATATTTACATAAATAAAATAGAAAAAAAGAGTTGGTTAATGAATTGGGCGTGCAACTAAAAATACTAGAAAAAGAAGAAATTTAAAAAAATAAATTCTGAAAATCAAAGGAGATATTAATAAAAGAGAAAGTAAGAAAACTATTGAATGAATGAAGAGTTGGTTTTATTTTTTTAAAAAGGAAAATAGATAAACGTTTGCCTAATTTGATTAGAAAAAGGAAAGAAAAAAAGGATTTATCAGTATCAAAAGTGAAAAAGAAATTAAAACAATAATTAGAATCCTTTTTTCCCAACTGTATACTAATAAAGCTGATAATGTAATTGAAATGGATGAATATTTACAAGAAAATAAATTGCTTAGATTAACAAAAGGGAAAAATAAGTCTTAGGTAGCCACATTTCAGAAAAAAAATATTCTCCAGGGTCAAATCGAATTACAACTGAATCATACCAAATATTTAAAGAACAATTAGCTCAAATATGATATAATTTATTTGGGAAAAATGAGTGTAGAAAGAGTCCTACCAAATTTTGTTTATGGCATTGATATGGTACTGATACCTAAACCAGAAAGAGCCAAAACCGAAAAAAATTACTGACCCATTTTTCTAATAAATATTGACCCCCCAAAATAATAAAAGCTTTTTCTTGCCTCTTTTTGTGGCAGATAATTTGCACTATTCCACTCCTTCCTTTCCCTTTCTTCCAATACATTCTCCTCTCATCTCTTAATTTCATCTTTTTTTTTCAAAAAACAAATATTACCTCTTCGTGTTCAACTCATATCCATGCCCTCTATTTATGTATATTCCTTCCAACTGCATGATAATGAGAACATTCTAATGAGTTACAAATATCATCTTTCCATATAAGAATGCAAACAGTCCCTTCTAAGCACCTTATGATCTCACTTTCTGATTGCCTCCTTATGATTCTCCAGAGTCCTGTATTTGAAAATCAAATTTTCCATTAAGTTCTGGTCTTTTCATCATGAATACTTGAAAATTCTCCTCTGTTTCACTGAATGACTACCTTTTTCTATGAAGGATTATAGTCAGTTTTGCTGTGTGGGTGATTCTTGGTTGCAGTCCTAACTACATGACTCTCTGAAATATCATATTCCAAGCCCTCAGGTCCTTTAATGTAGAAGCTGCTACATCTTGTGCTATCTTGATTGTGGTTCCACTATACTTGAATTGTTTCATTCTGAATGTTTACAATATTTTCTCTATGTCTTGGGAGTTTTAGAATTTGGCTATAACATTCTTGAGAGTTTTTATTCTGGGATCTCTTTCAGGAGGTGATCAGTGGATTCTTTAAATTTTTATTTTACCTTCTTGTTCTAGATTATCAGGATCATTTCCTTCGACAGTTCCTTGAAATATGATGTCCAGGCTCTTTCTTTTGATTATGACTTTCAGGTAGACCATCAATTGTTTTTTCAATGAGAAATTTCTCATTTTTCTCTTTTTTCATTTTTTTGGTTTTGTTTTATTGTCTCTTGATTTCTCATAAAGTTAGTAGCTTCCATTCACTCAGTTCTATTTTTAAGCATTTTCCTCAGTGAGTTTTTGTACCTACTTTCCCAAATGACCAACTTTGCTTTTTAAGGCATTCTCCTCATTACCTTTCTGTATTTCTTTTTGCACCTCTCTCAATTCTTTCCCTGATTTTTTTCTCTATCTCTTACATCATTTTCAAAGTCCTTTTTGAGTTCTTCCATGGCCTGAGCACAATTCTTATTTTTCTTTTAGATTTTGCATGTAGGAGCTTTGACTTTGTTATCTTTTGTGTGTTTTGATCCTCCTTGTCATCATAATAACTTTCAATGTTCAGAATTTTTTTTGCTTTGTTTTCTGCTCTTTTTCCTAACCTATTACTCAGCTTTTAACTCTTTGTTAAAGTATGGCTTTGTTTCTAGAGTGGAGGGTGCACTACCCCAAGCTTCAGGGGTTTTATGCAGTTGTTTTCAGAAATCCTTTTAGGAATCTGATCACAAGCACTCTTTTCTTTTCTGAAGCTGTTAAATGTGTCCCTACCCCACCATCACTATAAGATCTAGTGTGCAGCCTGAGGCTGGGGCTCCACTGATTGCTGACTGGGGCTCCACCGGGACTGCACAGCAGATTCCCACCCCTTTGTCACAGACCCTCTTCACTGACCTTCTGAGTCCTCCTTGGTGTCTCTGGGCTGAGTGGTCCAGAAGCCTCCAGCACTGCTGCTGATTCAGAGGTCCCACCTTGCTAATACTGGAGTCTGTGCCAGAGCTGGGTTTGTACAGTGGATTCCCACTCTGGTCCACAGACTTTTTCTGCCAACCTTCCAGCTCCTATTTGGTGTCTCTGAGCTGAGAGATCTGGAAGCCACCAGTATTGTTGCTGATTCAGAGGTCAGCCTGGGCTAGGGCTAGGGATAAGGCTGGGTCTGGAGCTACACACTTGTTAGTTGCCTTTGGCTGGAAAATGTTCTACTCCATCTTGTGGAGTGTTCTGATGGCCTAAATTTTGTTTTGAGTCATTATTTAAGGGAATTTGGAGCTGTTTAGAGAGAGGTTGGGCAAGTTCCTGCCTTTACTCTGTCATCTTAGCTCTATCCCAAAAAATTATATTATATAGCAGTGGTCATCAAAGCTATTTGGTACTGAATAACAGAGTAATGGATCAGTGGAATAGATTAATACAAAAAATACAATAGTCAATGACTATTGTTTGATAAACTCAAAGATTCCAGATTCTAAGATAAGAATCCACTATTTGACAAAAATTTCTGTAAAAACTGGAAAAATATTGCAGAAACCAGGCAAAAAACTATAACTCCCACCCTGTGCCAAGATAAAGTAAAAATGGGTGCATGATTTAGGTAGGAAGAGTGCTACTATAAGAAAATTAGCAGAGCAATGATGGATAGTTTTCAGATCTTTGGAGAAGGGAAGAATTTATGACCAAACAATAAATAGTTAACAATATGAAAATCAAAATGAATAATTTTGATTACATTAAATGGAAATTATAAATTATTAAATATTAATTTATTACAAATATTAAATTATTGAATATTATTAAATATGAAATTAAAAAAAGTTTTTCATTAATAAAACCAATGCCATCAAGATTAGAAAAGAAGGTCAGGCAAAGATATAATGGCAGAATAAAGTCAGGGTCTCACTCGAGCTCTCTTCTCCCAAACCCCTCCAAAGTTCTTTTTAAAAAATGACTCCAAACAAATTTTATAGCATCAGAACCCAAAAAAAGATGAAGTGGAACATTTTCTCAGCCGAAGGCAACTTAGTCAGCAGGAAAAGTCTGCTGCACCAGAGTGGGAGCCCAGCATGAAGTCCCAAAGCAGATAGAGAATGCACAGCCCCAGACAAGGCCCAGTGCCAGCAAAAAAGGAACACATCTTGGGTTTCCTGAATTAGCAGCAGTACTGGTTTCTGGTCTTTTCAGCCGACAGACACGAAAATTTTTACAGTGAAGGGAAAGAGGTGGAAGAGAGTAAGACTGAATGAACTTTACTCTCATCAAAATTGGCCCAAAGAAGAAATAATATACACACTCTACATGGGTATAGAAATCTATCTTGCGCTACAGGAAAATAGCAGGGGAAGATCACATAAGAAGAGTGAAGGATAATAGAAGAGAGGGCTTGTTGGGGGAGGGGTGGTCAGAAGTAAAAAACTTTTGAGAAGGTTCAGGTTAAAAGAAGTGAGAGAATAAAATATACAGGGAAGGAATCCAATTAGCAATAGTAAAAAGAATCTTGAATCCAGTTCCTCATTTCTCAAATATATAAAGAACCAAGAACCAAGGAAATGTTATGGAAATGTTTTTCATACCATTACATGTGCCTCCTCAATAGAGGAGGAAGGAAAATAATCTAATAAAGGCTTCATTTCTAAAATATCTAGAGAACTGCATTAAACTTCTAAAAATACTAGTCAAAGGATATAAACAGGCAATTTTCAGAAGAAATTAAACCATCTATAGTCATGAAAAAATATTCTAAATCATTATTGATTAGAGAAATGTAAATTAAAACAACTCAGAGTTAGCATCGCCCAACTATTAGGTTGGCTAAGATGATGGAAAAAAAATATGATAAATGTTGGAAAGTGTATGGGAAAACAGGAATGCTAATGCATTATTGGTGGAGTTGGAACTGAACTGGCTATTCTGAAGAGCAATCTGGAACTATTCCCAAAGGTCTATAAAACTATGCATACCTTTTGATTCATCAGTAAATTCATCAGTAACATTACTGGGTCTATATTCCAAAGAGATAATAAAAGAAGGACAAGGATCTACATATGGAAAACAGTTTGTAGCAGCTTTTTTGTAATGTCAAAAACTGCCAACTATTGTCAGTTGAATGGATGACCATCAATTAAAAAATGGCTGAATAACTTATGGTATATAATTGTAATGGAATATTATTATTGTTCTATAAGAAATGATGAACAGACTGATTTGATAAAAATCTGGAAACACATGAACTGTTGCTGAGTGAAGTGAGCAGAATTAGAAGAATATTGTACACAGAACAGCAAGACTATATGATGATCAACTATGACAGACAGTTCTTCTCAGCAACACAGTGATCTGAGACAATTTCTATAGACTTGAGATTTGAATTCAATCCACATCCAAAGAACTATGGAAACTGAATGTGGTTCAAATCATTATTTTCACTTTTTTTTGCCCTAATGGTTTTTTCCCTTTGGTTCTTATTTTTCTCCCACAACATGACTAACAAGGAAATATGTTTAAAAATAAATAAAAAAAAGATAAAGGAAATACCACAAGGATACTACTATACATGAAAAGACAAACAATGACTTCTTCATGTATGTCTTACAAGAAGATATAAATTTTATATGAGCTGTTTGAATTATATAGGGTCTGTAAAGTATCTGTTCAGCAGTAATACATATTCCAATTTTTTTCTTAATTTCTTGAAATAATAAATATAAGTGCAAAATTAAAAAAAAATATTATTTGGAGGGAAATGTTGGAAGAGTTCAGCTGGGTGGCTATCCTATTCCAATATGAAGTGATTCCATGAATAGAGAGAAAGATGGAAAATTATATAAAAGTAGAAATGACAAAATTGTGACCTGGTTTTAGAACCAATTATATATAATATGAAGAGAGAACAAAAGAAAGACCAAAGCAGAGAATTGAGGAAACTCACCTATAGGAAGCATGAGAGATGATGCATCCCCAGAGGATATCAAAATGGAATGGTCAGACAATGAAAACAGGAGAAAAGAGAGTTATAAAAACTCAAATGAAATCATGCTGGAAAGGGTCACCAACTGGGCCAAATGCAGCAGAGATTAGAATTAAGGTCTGAGAAAGTATATCAAATGTATTGAATAATAACTGTTAATGTTGGAGACAGCAGATTCAATTCATTAATGAAATCATATTGCAAATGTTTGAGGACTAAAGTAGAAAACGTATTTTCATTTTTTTTGTCACAGGGAAGGAAAAATATAGGACAAAAGTTAAGAGAATGGTAGGGATTTCTGAAGGCTTTTTTTTAAATTTAAGGATAAAAGTTACCTGGGTAAGTTTATAGGCAATAGGAAAGGAAACAGATGTTATATCACCATGATCATCAGAATAATTAAAAATTAATAATAACATCATAGTAATTTGAGATAAAATTGGTGAAAGGATCAAATAAGTAGTGCATATGAAGCTTGACATACAGTACTTATTTGTTCTTTTCCCTAATATTATGAGGTAGATGCTATTAATTTTCCCCATTTTACAGATGAAAAAGACTGGAAATTTGTGAGTGGTCTAAGGTCACATAGATAATAAATGTTAAAGGCCATATTTGCATTCAACATTATATATGTAGAGGAAATAACTGGGGGAGAAAAATCTACTAGGAAAGGAGAAGATTGTCTATAGGACACATCTATAAGTATTGATCTGGTCAAGAAAAACTTCATGAAATCATAAATGGGGAAATGATGAAAGTAAGAAATGACATCAAATAATATTAGATAAATCAAAAGAATAACATGAACCTCATGAGGATGTCCTTAATTTTAAAGGGACAGATAAGGTCTACCGCTGAAAAAGTTAATGGATAGCGAAAAGATGTGGAATATTGAGGAGAAAGGAGAAAGTTTGGAAAAACATGTCAGGAAGGACAAAGAGATGAGCAAAATCACATAGGAATCAATGGAGGAAGTGGCTAATTGGGATCAATAAAGTTGGAGTTTGGATTCCAGGGATTATGGTAATAATACAGAAAATATCTGAGAAAAGATGATGATTTAAGGTTGAAGTAGTTTGCTGCAGCATCAATACTAGGAAAGGAAGAAAATGAAGACAGAGTAATAGTAACGAAGTGAGAAAGTATTGCAGAATAGAGGGACTGGAGATGCCCATGAAGATCAAGGATAGTTTTAGAAAGGCTGAAGAATAGGAAGATTTTGAATGATGCAAAAGGATATATAGGTGGAGGACTATCAGGATTATTTTAGAGAGAGGAAAAAACTTGAGGGTGATGGTGACATCCAGATTATGACCATATATTTCTGTGAACTAAAAAAGGTATAAGCTGTGAGAAGACTAAATAACTAAGATTTCAAGTTGTTTTTAGGGATAATCAAAATGAATATTGAAGGAATATCCTTGGAGATACACCCATTCCAAACCAAATCTCAATTCCTTCTGCTTCTCTGACACATAGACCAGTGCTTTTTAACCTTACTCACAGTGTTCTTCTCAGACTCAAGTACATTTATGTTCTGGGCACCCAGTAGGCATCTAATAAATGTCAACTGAACAACAAGAATTCAGGAAATTACTGCTTTTCCATAGCCTTAATTGGAATCTGGAATTAGCATATTTGTTACTGATTTGTTTTCCCTGGCTCAGTTCCACTAGTCAATCTGAATTTTATTTTGATTGACAGGAAGTTGCTGAAATAACTGAATTTGCAAGCTCAGCTACCATGAAGTCACTCAAATATGACTAGATCTTTTATCTAAAATGTATTTTCCTGTTTTTGTGAATGATAAAGTTAGCTTTAGGAACTATTCTAGAAGCACTTCTCAAGTCTAAGATAAAAGAGAGCATCTCCGACTCTGGATTTCGCTATTACTGTATTTGGCCCTCAAAATTCCCAAATTCAAAACCTTAGAATAAGCTTTGACTGTTTTCACTTCCTATTAGTTTTATATTTAATCAAATATAAGGAGTAGGTCAAATATCAGTTTCCCTTAATATCTCCAGTAAATACTGATAGACCCTCTCAGATACCACTTTAAGGCTCTCATCAAATAATCATTGTCAAGAGAACCACCATTTTTCTTTCCATTGAGATGCAGAACCTCATTGTTTTCTTCCTCCTGCTACAAAGCAGATCCTGTCACATTTACCTCTCCAGCATCTCTCAAATAGATTCTCTTCTCTCCTCTGATATTGCTACTGAAGGTAGTAATCATTTCACACCTGGATTATTAGTTACTGTTGGCTAGCCCTACCTCAAGCCTCTCCATATTCTAAATTATCTAGCACTTACCTAGTCTTCATAAAGTCATCTGTCTACTTGATAAAGCCATTTATTCCTTTCCCCTTAACATCCAAAATCAAATACAAATTATTCTGCCATTTCACACTCTGTACAGTGTGAGACCCTCTTGCCTCCCCAGTCTCCTTGTTGTTACCTTTGTCAATATTATAACATTCATCCCTATAGGCCTGCTTTGCCATTCTATATTAAGGATGCTTCATATCCTGTCTCTGTCTTTGCAGTGATTCTCTTCCATATTTGGGACACTCTCCTTACCCACCATCTCTAATTTCCTTCAAGCTTCAGATCAAGAGCCAACAAACTATACAAAAGCTCTCCTGGATCATTTCCCCAGCTCAGTTGATACCACTTTTCCATCCAGTATTTCTTTTGCCTGCTTTGTATGTAACTTGTATGTTTTTTATGTGTGTATATAGTATCCTCCCCAGTAGAAGATAAGGACATCAAAGGCAGAGACTATTTCAGTTTTGTCTTTTTTATCTCCAGAATTTGAGCACAATGAATGATATCTCCTAGCTTATAACCAATATTTATTTATTTGGTCAAGAGTTGTTTGATATTGTCTATTCAAATTGTCTGAATTTACATGTTACATTAGATACTAGACAATGAGATCCTTAAAATCTGTGGGACCCATAACTTGGCAAACAAAAGGTGTGAGGTCCATAGCTTGGCAAACATTGGACATGCAGGACAAGGTTTGGATAACAGTGGTTTTAGTAAATGATTTCTTAATAAAGAGCTGGATGTGTCCAAATCAATCTCAAAGTTCCCATAACTTATAATAAGTGGTCCAATAGCATGTGGTACCAGTGGTAAGATTTTAGAGAAAGGCTATGTTTTCATAAACTCAATGAAAATGTCATGCTAATAAATTCTGACTTCATTTTTAAGAGGAAAAAAGAGTAGGGAACACTTAAACTTCTCTGTACAGTCAAGTGATTCGTTTTTAAGAGCGAGAGTGAAAGCCTAGGAAAATAAATTGAGCTTGAAGATTTCAGAGGCCCTATGTTTATGTCCCATCTTTGTAGTTCTGAAAACCTCAAATTATCTGCCCAAAGTAGACTCTTTGATATTTTGGGGTAACTGACATATAACCAATTGTTTTCTAAGTTTTGGAATGGAGTTGGGGAATAAAAACCAATTCCTTTCTCATTCAGTTCTAATCTCCAAAGTAGGACCCAACTAATCAAGGTGGTTGTATTGGAAAAACACACTTTTGTGGAAAGGGCAGGATTTTTAGACCACCCCCAAAATGACTTAAACCTTGGAAAAGATCTGAGAAAACTACCGACCAACTCTGTCTAGGATTGTAATTCTTGCAATCACTTCTAACCTTCAGTACAAAGGGACAGCTTCTTGGTCCTAAAATGAATTAATGTTACATAAAAAAGTAAGTAAATGGGGATTCACAATATAGATGCTTTGGGTTCTTTTTTATTAAAAAAATCTTGCATCTTTAGGCAAATAATATAAACTACTTATTTATAAATGAACTAGCATTAAGACGATAGATTTAAAACTGAAAGTTAGAAGTCACTTAATCAAACACTAATTTTAAAAAGGAGTAAAGTGAGTTAGACAGATATTGTGACATATTGGAGATGAGAATACAGGATTTGTGATATCATATCCTCTTCTCTTTCCCCTTTTCACAAAGGTGAACAGGAGAGCAATACTTCTATTCCAAACTCATTTCAATCTGCTATCTTAGAAGTTGAGAATTTTTGGTTCTACTCTCCTGTTCTCTTCAATAAACCCCAGTGAGTCCCTATTACTTCTAGAACCCAATATAAAATTTTCTGTTTGGGTCCTAAAACAAAGCAAAACCCGATGCTTTCATGCCATTCTAGACCTGACTTTATTCCACTTTACACTTTCTACAATAAAGCAAAACTGAATTCCTTGCTGTTCCTCCAATATAACATTCCCTCTATTGATTTCACACCTTTTTCACCCTATCTCTGTCTCCTGGCTACCATGGCTCCTTTAAGATTCAACTCAAATCCTATCCCATTTAAGAAACCTTTCCTATTCCCTCTGCTGTATTATTAGTTTCTTTCATATGTGTGTATATGTATGTATGTATGTGTGTATATATATATGCATATATATATATATACACCCATGTATATATATCTATCTTTTGTACATGGTTGTTTGCATGATGTCTTCCTCATCTTCCTCACTCCACACAAAGAAACAGAATTTCTTTGAGGGAAAGGATTGTTTTCCTCTTTTGGTGGATCCCCAAAACTTATCACAAGAGCTAGCACATTCTAAGCATTGAATACATTCTATTGACTGACTCCCTTTTGGATGGATTAGGAGAGCAGGACTTGCTATATGTCCTACTACTTTCTTTTCTTCTTCCTGGGAATATAGGAATATGCCTTGTCCCTCCCACCCTTCTGAAGAAACTACATTCACACAACTCCTTTCAAGAATATTGGGAAGGATTTTATTTTCATTGTGTAAGCTTTATGTGTATGTGAGTACTGAGCTAAAGATGTTCCCTAATAGACCATAACCTTTGTGGTACCCACCAAATATCTGTCTCTTTCCTTCCCTGAGAAGACCTTGAGCTTATGTAATGAAGATCTGGGACATAAACAGATTCCATCAACAAACTTAAAGGGCATCTCGCTACAGCAGAGGCAATGATGCAGAAAGTATGAGCCTTCAAGAGACAGGAAAATGAATGGACATTCTATAATTTGTTTTAGTTGCTTATTCATGTGGTTGTAAGAATTATTTTCCTTTTGGATGTGTTGCCAGAGCTGTCAACTTTAGCAATTTATCCCTTGGAATCCCTTTCTCAATTGAATTCATTTGCTCTCTAGTGATGTAATGGCCTTCTATGAGAAATGATGTTATGAATGTTCAGTGGTCCCTTCTCTACCAAAGCCATTCACCCAGGCTTCTGGACATGGGTCCAGAATTGGACCTTCTTGTGTTTTCTTTAGCTCTGCCCCCCTCTAGATGAAGAAAGGGGAGTTTCCCACATTGGTCAGTAGTGAAACCAACAGGAATCTGAAAGTCAGAAATCAGGTAGCATTTGGCCAACATGGATAACATCAAGGAACGAGAAGCAAGGAGCTGCATTTGAAGTTTATCTTTCAGCACCCCAGCTTAAGGGAAAGATTCATAGATCTATTGTGTCCATATGGACAGCAATTTGGTACTATATGACAACCATTCACAGTCAACATCCTAAACCCTTATCAGAGGTGCCATAGGGATGATTAAATCCCCTCCCCAGGTGTTGAGGAAAATATTTATGAATTTATTCTTGTCATATAGTTTAAGTAAATATCCCATTGTAAAAGCTAATTGAAACTGAATGATTAAATGGAAAACTGGCCCACTAAAATGCGTGGAAGGGAGAAAAGATGTACATCTAGTAGGAACTTAAGCTTAATAGAGAAAAAAGCAGCTTCCAGATGTGTAATTTGTTATCCAGAGGAGCAAAGGAATAAAACTGATCCTGAGAGAGTGGGGCCAGAGTATGTAAATTCTAATTAGAATTCAACCATTTCATCACACTCAGGGATGCCCCCTAACTGTGGTATGAGCAGTGGCAGAATCAGTGTGAAAATAATCTATTTATCACCTTCTGAAAAAGATTCCATAATGAAAACTCACAGGAATTCCAGAGGAACCATGTCAAGAAGAAAATATTGCAAGCAGCCAGAAAAAAAATAATTTAAATATAATGGAATCAAAGTCCACATCACATAAAATAAAGTATCCATATTTAAAGATCTGAGGATATGATATTTTGGAAGGTAAAGGAGCAAAAATTATAACCAAAAATCCTGCACCCAAGAAAAGTGAGTTTAATACTTCAGGGGGAAATGAATATTTAATGAAATAGAAGAATTGCAAGCATTTCTAATGAAAAGACTGGAGATAAATAGAAAATTTGGCTTTCAAATACGAGATTCAAGAGAAATATAAAAAGCTAAACAGGAAAGAAGAAATCATAAGGGACTCAATAAAACTAAATTATTTATATTTCTATAGGGGAAAATGATACTTGTTACTCCTAAAAAATGTATCTTTATTAGAGAAGTTATAAGAAGTAAACATAGACAGAGGGCACAGGTATGAATTGACTGCTGAAATGATCTCAAAAATCAAATTGGTGAGAATGAGAGTTGCACTGGGGAAAAGATGAAAGGAGAGGTTGAAATGAAGGAAATTAGCTCACATAAAAGAAATATGAAAAGGACTTTTACAGTGGAGGGGAAAACGGGGTAGTTGCTTGAACCTTTTTCTCCTCAATCCCTCTTCAAAGATGGAATAATATAATAATCAGTTCAGTGTAAAAATATGTCTTACCCCCTATGGAACTAGAAGGTGAATGGAATGAGAAAATAGAGGAAATGATGGAAGAGAGATGATGGATTAAAGGAGAGAGTAGTTAAAAGCAAAGAGGACTTTTGATGATGGCTAGAGTAAAAAAGAGAGTGAGAGAAGGATAAACTGCATTTTGTAGTAGTAAAGAATTGGAAAATGAGTAGACACCCATAAATTAGGAAAAGGTTGAATAAGCTTTGGTACAGAAGATAATGGAATATTATTGTTCTATTACAAATGATGAATAAAATGACTATAGAAAGATTATGTAAATCTTGAAAGATTTACATAAAATGATGCTGAGTGAAATGAGCAGAACCAGGAAGACATTGTACATAGTAGCAACAAGAGTATGCGATCATCAATTATTAAAGTCGTGGTTCTTCTCACTGCTTCAGTGATCCAATGCAACCCCAATATACTTTGGATAGAAAATTCCATCTGCATCCAGAAAAAGAATTATGAAGATTTAATGTAAATCAACACATTGTGTTCATTTCCTTTTCTCTTTCTTATACTTTTTCCCTTTCTGATGGTTCTCTCTCATAAAGAAATATGTGTTTTGAACAGTTAATATGCATGTATAACCAGAATTTTTTTAAAAAAAGAAAGAAACCAGAATCCAACAATAGATTCTTTAAAAAAACACTTGAAATAAACACACAGAGAATAAAAATAAAAGACTAGAGTAGAATACATTAAGTTTTATCTAAGGCAAAGTGGAGAGGGGTAAAAATCAGGATCTCAAACAAAGCAAAATCAGAAAATGAACCTAAGTAAGATAGATAAATAAAAAAACCATATTTTGCTAAACAGCGTCATAAAAATTTAGTATCATCAATAATAAACAATATCTACCAAATGACTAATATTCAAATTCTTAAATGAAAAGTTAAATGAATTAAGGGAAGAAAGAGTAAAATTATACTAAAGGGAGATAGACCTCAACTTTCCCCTGAAAGCTAGATAAATCTAACAATAGATACTAAAAAGTTAGGGAGATAAATAGAATTTTAGAAATTTTACATATGATAGACCTCTAAAGAAAACTGAATGGAAATAAAAAGCAATATACCTTTTCCAGAGGTACATGGGATCTTCACAAAAATTGACCGTGTATTAGAGCAAAAAACTTCACAAACAAATGCAAAAAAACAGAAATAATAAATCCATCCTTTTTCAGATCACAATGAAATAAAATTATGTTCAATAAGGGCCTTGAAAATATAGATTAAAATTAATTGGAGACCAAATAGTCTAATCCTAAAGGATAAGTGAATTAAAAAATATAGAAATGCAAATAATTTCATTAAAGAGATTTACAACAATGGGGCAACATTTTAAAACTTGTGGGATGCAGCAAAACAGTACTTAGCCAAAAATGTGTGCTTCTAATTGCTTACATCAACAAAATGGAGAAAAAACAGATCAATGAATTGAACATGTAATTAAAAAAACAACCTAGAAAACAAACAAATTTAAAATGCCCAATTAAGCACCAAATTAGAAATCTAGAAAATTAAGGATAGATTAATAAAAGTGAAAGAAAAAAATGCATTGAATTAATAAATAAAACTAGCAAGGTGGAAACAAGATGGAAGCAAGAAAATTAAAAATTAGCTGAGTTCCTCCCAGTTTCCCATGGAAACTATTTTGAGTCAAGTCTCTAACTGGATTCTGTAGCAAAAGAATATGCAAAAAGATGAAGCAAAAAAAATTCCATCTTAAAGTAACTTAGAAGGATTTCAAGAAAAGTCTGTCTCATTTAGGTATGAGGGGAAGGGCACTCATTGCAGACAGTGTCTTAGTATGTCAACAGATGATTTTTAACCACAGCACAGATCAGTAACCAGCATCCCTTAACCTTGGGTCAGCAGGCTTGTGGAATAGCAGGTCAACTACAAAGCCTTCAGATTCAGCACAGAAGGGAATTTGCCATCCTGGAAACATAGACACAATTGAAACAACTAGGCTAGGTCACACTAGTGCAGTGGAGAAGCCGGAAGCATCTGAGGTCCTGGCCGAGAAATCCAGGACCAAGACTTTGGCCCCTGCTATAATAATTTGGGACAGTGTCACCTATACCCCAAGAACAGAACTCAACTTTAAATATGGGGTGGGGGAAGAACCCTTACCCTACAAGGTGACAAGGAACATCAAATCACAAATTCAAAAGAGGACAATAATGTCAAAATGCCTGCTTTGACATAGAAAGAAACCACAGTCAGGATTACACAAGACTTACCAGTTTCTACATTAAAGTCCTGGAGAGTTTGAAACTTGAAATTGTAGAACAAAAAGCCAAATTACAACCAAAACTTAACTACCCAGAAAAAAATTAGCATAATCTTTCAGGGGGAAAGATGGGCATGCAATGAAATTAGGACCTTTCAAACTTTCCTGATTAAAAAGATCCTAGAATTAAACAGAAATTTCAATGTTTCAATGCAAGATTTCAGACAAATATGAAAAGTAAATAAAAATATTATTCAATAAGATTATACATCCTTACATCCTTACTAAGAAGATGATACCTGCTACTCTTGAGAAGTATAGCTTTATTAGGACAGTAAAATGGAGTATACATAAACAAAGGATGTGGGTTTAAGTCGGTTTTGATTTTATTGGGAGAAGAGGAATGGAGATGTAGAAAAGTTGTAAATTACATCACATAAAGAAGCACCGAGGACCTATTACAGAAAAGGAAAAGAATGAAGGAGCATTTTTTAAAAAGCTATTATCAGATTTGACTCAAAGAGCAAATAACATACACAGTTGAGTAGAAATTTATCTGGAAGTAGGAGGAAAACGGGAAGGAAAATAGAAAGGAGGGAGCTAATAGAAGGAGGGGAGAAGTAGGAGGGGGAATGGGAAAGAAAAAAGTGGGGCTGATAGGAGAGAGGACAAATTGAAGGAGGCAATGCTCAGAAGTAAAATCTTAGTGAAGAGGGACGGGTGAAAGAAGAAAGTATAAATGTGGGGAAGGAAAAAGAATAGGAGAGAGGTAAATATATTGTTAATAATTATAACTATGAATGTAAATAAGTTGAAGTTTCCCATAAAATGGAAGCAGACAGCAGAGTACATTAAAAACCAGAACCTTACAATATCTTAACAAGAAACATATTTGAAAAAGAGAAATACACACAGAGTAAAGGTAAAAAGGTGAAGCAGAATTCTGCTTTAGGTGAAGTTAAAAAAAATATCAGGGATAGAAATCCTGATCGCAGCCAAAGAAAAAGTAAAAATAGACTTAATTAAAAGTGATAAGGAAGGAAACAACATCTTGTTGAAAGGTGCCATATAACATGAAATACTAGACATATACATACCAAGTGATATAGCATCCAAATTTTTAGTGAAGGAGTTAACTGAGTTAAAGGAAAATATAGATAGTAAACTACGTTAGAGAGGGACCTCAAATTCCTCCTCTCAGAATTAGATAAATATAAAGAAAAAATAAACAAGAAAGAAGTTAAGACCCTCCAATAAAATTTTAGAAAACGTAGGCAGCATAGACCTCTGGAGAAAGTTGAAGGGAGAAAAGAAAGGAATATACCTTATTCTCAGCATTACATGGCTTAAACACAAAAATTGATCATATGTAAGGGCATAAAACCTCACAATCAAATGCAGAAAGATAAAAATATTAAATGCATTCTTTTCAGATCATGATATAATATCAATAACATGTAATAAAAGGCCAGGAAAACCTAGACTAAAAACTAATTGGAAACTCAATATCTGAATACTAAAGAATGAGTGGGTCAAACAACAAATCCAAAAAACCATCAAAAGATAGCATACTAAAATTTATGGGATGCAGGCAATACAGTATTTAGGGGAAATATTATATTTCTTAATAGTTACATGTACAAAGTAGAGAAAGAAAGAGGGATAAATGAATTTGGCATGCAACTAAAAAAGCTAAAGAAAAAAAAAATAAAAATCCCCAATTAATTACCCAAATTAGAAATTCTAAAATCAAAGGAGAGAGATTAGTAAAGTTTAAAGTAAAAAAAATTCAATTAGTAAATAAAACTAAGAACTGGCTTTATTAAAAAACATAATTAGATAAGCTTTGTGCTAATTTGGTTTAAGAAAAAAAGAAAACCAAATTCACAATATCAAAACTGAAAAGGGTGAATTTTCCACCAGAAAAGAGAAAATTAAAGCATTAGGATTTATTTTAACCAACTTTATGCCAATATACCTTACAATCTAAGTGAAATGAATGAATATTTGCAAAACAATATAAATTGATCAAATGAACAAAAGAAAAAATACTCAAATAATCACCTTTTAGAAAAAAGAAATCCATCAATGAACTGATTAAGAAAAAAAAAAATCTTTGGGACCAGACTGATAGTATATAAACTATTTGAGAAAATAGGGAAAGGAGTCAACTAAATTACTTTAATGAAACAAATATAGTGTTGATACTTAAGCCAGGAGGAGCCAAAACAAAGAGGAAAAATGTATAGACCAATTACCCTGATGGATATTGATACAAAACCTTTAAATGAAATATTCTAAAAAAGATTACATTTGACCATATGGGATTTATGCCAGGAATAAGGTGTTATTTCAAAATTAAGAATATTAGTAGCATAATTGATGAAATCAATAACAAAACTAACAAATCATATAATTTTCTAAATAAATGCAGGAAAAAGTTTTTAACAAAATACAACAATGATTCCTAATAAAAATACTAATGAACTTGGGAATAAATGGAATTTTCCTTAAAATAATAAGCAGTAACTGTCTAAAACTCAGCAGCAAACATCATGTGTAATATGGATAAGCTAGAAGAATTGCCAATATGATCAAGAGTGAAACAAGGATGCCCATTATCACCACTATTTTTCAATATTGTACTAAATTTTTTTATATTTAAAAATAAGAGAAGAAAAACTAATTGGAGGAATTAAAATAAAAATGAAGAAACAAAAATACCATACTTTACAGATGATATAAGAGTATACTTAGAGAATCCTGGAGATTCAACTAAAAGAAAAACGACTAGAAACAACTAAAAACTTTAGAAAAGTGACAGTACATAAAATTAAGACACATAAATTATCAATATTTCTATATATTACCAATACAACCAAGGAACAAGAGATAGAGAAATTCTATTTAAAATTACCGTATGCAATATAAATTACTTGATACTCATCCTGACAAGGGAAACCCAGGAACTATATGCACACAATTAAGAAACACTTTTCACACAAATAAAGGCAGATCTAAACAAATGCAAAAATATTAATGGTTCATGAGTAGGCTGAGCTAATATAATGAAAATTACAATTCTACCTAAATAAACTTATTTATGTAGTATCATAGTAATCAATTCCAAACTTTTTATTGTGGCTGCTGCTAAGTCCTGTATAATTCTAAATTGTAGCTTCAGCATTTTATTTTCTTGTTTCTTGCAAAAATTTCTCTTTGATATGGGTATTTCAAAATTTGTCAATAATATTCTTTGTTTTCCACAATAGGATCTCATTGAGATGGTGATCAGGGCATTTTTTCCATATCTACTTTCCTCTCATTTTCTATCACTCCAGGACAATTTTCTTGAATTGTTTTTTGCATTATTGTGTCAAAGTTTTTGTCGTTGTTGTTTTGTTTTGTTTTGTTTTTGGTCACAATTTTCAGGCAATTGTTCTTATATTTGCTCTTCTTAATCTGTTCTCCATATCAGTTTTCTTATAATAGAATGATAGAAATAGAAAAAATGTTCTATTTTTTCATTCTTTAGAATCTGTTGTTATTCTTGATCTCTCATAACTTCACTGGCTTTCCTTTGTCCAATCCTAATTTTCAAAGAGTTGATTTCATCTTTGAGACTCAGTATCTTTTTTTAGAGATGGTTAACTTTATTTTTATAATGTTCTTGTTTTTCTTGGATGGTTTTTGTTTTCTTTTTTAGTTTTTCCTCAATGTCTCTCATTTGAGTTTTAATTCTTTTTTTAGTTCTTCTATAAATTCTCTGTGGTAGGGAGCAATTTCATGTTACTCTTTGGGGTAGAAAAATTTCTTCACTTCAGTGACCTCCTCTGAAGATGTCTTCTGAACTTTCCTGTTCCCATTGTAAGTTTGTAAGGTTGGGTTCTTTCTTCTTTCTCAACTCATTTTTTAAAATAATAAGTATTAGTTTAAGCACTCTTAATCATGGGGTGGGAGTAGGGCCTCTAGCTTCACTTGAGCTCTCCTCTCTGACTTGGAACCCCAAACCTAACTCTCCACTCTCAGCAAGTGCCCACAGCCAATCCCATCCCTTACCTACTGCCTTTGCCCTCATGGGTGTGTTAGCTCCTTCTTGCTCAGTGACATATTCCTGCAACACATCTGTACGTGGATTCCTAATCAGTCAGGTTCCTTCAGTCTTCCCAGACTCAGACCCTGCCTCCACACTGTCCAAGAGATGAAAGTTGCTGAGATTCCTGCTAAAGCTCCAGCCTTCCCCAACTAGCCCCAGAACTCCCCACTTGAGGTTTCCATGGAACTAGCCTAGAGATGTTTTCACTTCACACAGGTTAATCCCACTCAGGGTCTTTCTTCATATCTTCTTTGGTTGTACCTGGAGGACTCCTATTCAGATCTTCATTTTTTTGCCAGTCTATGTTCACCCTGAGGTGCAAATTTATTCAATTTGTGGGGGGAAATCTGGAGAGTATGAAATTTATCAACCTTTTTCTGCCATTTCCCCAAAGTCCTCTCCTTTAGTTAGTAATTTGGAACTGTGCCCAAAAGACTATAAATCTGGGCATTACCTTGAACCAGCAATAGCACTACTAGGCTTGTATCCCAAAGAAATCATAAAAAGGGAGCAGATTCATAAAAATATTGAAATTTTTTATGGTGGAAAAAATTCAGAATTGAAGGAATACTTATCAATTGGGGAATGGCTGAACAAATGTGTTATGTGAATGTTAGGGAATACTAATGTGCTTTAAGAAATGATGAACTAGTGGATTTCAGAAAAAAAAACTAGGACTTACATGAACTGATGCTAAGTGAAGTAAATTGAACCAGGAGAATATTGAATGCAATAAGAGCAAAGTTGACAATGATCAACTATGATAAATTTAGCTCTTCTCAGCAATACAATGATCCAAGAAAATTCCAAAAGATTTGAAATAGAAAATGTAATCCAAATCCATAGAAAATTATGCAGTCTAAATGCAGATCAAGCATACTATTTTCACTATTTTGTTGTTTTTTTTTTCTTTCTTTTTTTTTCTCCTTAGTTCTACTTCTTATTTCACAGCATGACTAATATGGATATATATTTCACATGTTTGTTCATGCATAACCTGTATCAGATTGCTTACTGCCTTGGGGAGGGAGGAGGAAAAAAGAATAGGATAAAAAATTGGAATTCAAAAGTATAAAAAATTAATTTTGAAAACTATCTTTACATGTATTTCAAAAAAATACTAACTGAAAAAAATTAAACTAGAAGCTGGTTTTATGGAGGGAACCCTATAACATAGTAGATAATTTGTTAATTTTTTTTTTAAATGGAGTTTTTTTTTAAGCATTTTATTTGTATAACATATGTATGGGTAGTTCCGCAACCTTGACATTTACAAAGCTTTACAATACAAATTTTACCCCCAGTCCCCTCCCCTCCCCTAGATGGCAGGACGTCCACTACATGTTAATAATGTTGAAATGTTTGAGAAGTTATGCAAGAAAAATCCTATCTACAAGAAAAAAAAAAGAATCAGAGAAAGGCAACACAATGCAAGCAAATGTCAATAGAGATCATGAAAATGTTACGTTGTGGTCCATATTTCATGTCCCTCTTTCTGGGTGTATATGGTTTTCTTCAGTGAACAACTGGAACTGGCTTGAGACAATTCTTTGTTGCAGAGAGCCATGTCCATCAGAATTGATCATCATGTAATATTGTTGTTGCTGTGCATGATGATCTCCTGGTTCTGCTCGTTTCACACAGCATCAGTTCATGCAAGTCTCTCCAGGCCTCTCTGAAATCGTCCTGCTGGTCGTTTCTTACAGAGCAATAATATTCCATAACATTCATATACCATAATTTATTCAGCCACTCTCCAATTGATGGGCATCCCTTCAGTTTCCAGTTTCTAGCCACTACAAAAAGGGCTGCCACAAACATTCTTGCACATGTGGGTCCCTTTCCCTCCTCTAAGATCTCTTTGGGATATAGGCCCAGTAGAAACACTGCTGGGTCAAAGGGTATGCACAGTTTGACAACTTTTTGAGCATAGCTCCAAATTGCTCTCCAGAATGGTTGGATCCGTTCACAGTGCCACCAACAATGTATTAGTGTCCCAGTTTTCCCACATCCCCTCCAACATTCATCGTTATCTTTTCCTGTCATTTTAGCCAATCTGACAGGTATGTAGTGGTATCTCAGAGTTGTCTTAATTTGCATTTCTCTGATCAATAGTGATTTGGAGCAACTTTTCATATGACTAGAGATGGTTTTAATTTCATCATCTGAAAATTGTCTGTTCATATCCCTTGAACACTTATCTATTGAAGAGTGGCTTGAATTCTTATATATATGAGACAATTCTCTATATATTTTAGAAATGAGGCCTTTATCAGAACCATTAAATGTAAAGATGATTTCCCAATTAGATGCTTCCCTCCTAATCTTGTCTGCATTTGTTTTGTTTGTACAGAAACTTTTTAACTTAATATAGTCAAAATTATCCATCTGGTGTTCAATTAGGAGTTCCAAGTCTTCTTTGGACATAAATTTATTCCATCTCCACAGGTCTGAGAGATAAACTATATTACGTTCCTCTAGCTTGCTTACAAAGTCCCTCTTTATATCTAGATCATGAACCCATTTAGATCTTATCTTGGTATGTGGTGTTAGGTATGGGTCAAGCCCTAATTTCTTCCACACTAGTTTCCAATTTTCCCAGCAGTTTTTGCCAAATAGAGAGTATTTATCCCAAAAGCTGTGGTCTTTGGGTTTATCGAACACTAGATTGTTAAGGTTAAAGCCTAGGTTGTCCTGATAACCTATCCTGTGCCACTGATCCACTGCTCTATTTCTTATCCAGTACCAAACAGTTTTGATGACCGCTGCTTTATAATATAGTTTTAGATCTGGTACAGCAAGGCCACCTTCATCTGCCTTTTTTTTTTCATTAATCCCCT
>JAJPUD010003191.1:206787-224380 GCA_023553655.1 Myrmecobius fasciatus | reverse complement strand
TTTTTTAATAAATTGGTGTCTTTTTCATATCTCTTTTGCAGAGCATCATATCCTTCTTGCAAGATACTGTATCCTTCTTGCACTGATTTCAGTTTATTTTCCCATTTATCCTCCAGCTCTCTTTTGAGGTTCTTTATGCAGTCTTCCAGAAAGGCCTTTTGAAAAGGGGACCAGTGATGGTCCTTGCTGTTTTTTTCTGGATTTTTGTCTAAAGAAACCTCTGTATCTGAGGTCGTTTCTTTGCCTTGATAAAAGCTGTCTATGGTGAGAGCTCTCTTTTGCTTCTTCATCATTTTTTTTTTTTTTAGACAGAGTGGATATCTCTTTAAGGTAGGGGAAAAAAAACCCTCTGCTAAAGACGCTTTGCCCTGGGGCACTTCGGCGAGTTGACTTAAGGTGCTGGGCCGGTGGGGGCTAGGACTAAGTCCGAATTACTCCTTAAACAAGGCAAGTCTGCCAGAACACCTGCCCCCAATCAGGGCAGAGTATCCCGAGTGCCTCAGATAAACTCCAGGTGTTTGGAATTTGGAGTTTGGAGTTTGGAATTTCTTCCAGGATGAGCTGAGCTGAGTCCCACCCTCACTTCCGGCCTGCACAGGGGTCATCTTTTTATCTCTATGTCTGAGTCCGACTAACCTGATATGAAGTTCTCCAGAGAGCCGTGCCCAAATATTTCTGGGTTCGTTGACTTGAAGATCAGTTCAGAGGCTTATTTTATTGTTGATTTGAGAGAAGATCGGAGGAGAGGCAGAAAGTCACCTTTTCACTCCGCCATCTTGGCTCCGCCCCCCGATAATTTGTTAATTTGATTTTGAAAAGAAAGAAATCAAGTAACTTATCACTATTAAAAATGAGAACAAAAATATTTCCAAGAAGATGAAATTAAATAAATTATTAGGTATTATTTTGTCTAATCAGATACCAATAAATCTGTAGCTCTAAGTGCAAAGGATAAATACTTACCAAAATATATTTCTTTTAGATTAACAGAAGAGAAAATAGAGTACATAAATATCCATACCTTATAAAAAGAAATTGACCATGCCAAAACTGAGCTCCCTAAGAAAAAAAATCCCCAGACCAAATGTATTCATGAATTAATTCTACTAAATATTTAAAAACATTAACAACACTGAATTACAATACTATATAGACTATTTGGAAAAATAGGTAAAGGAAGTATCTTACCAAATTACTTTATGACACAATTTTTAAATATTAAATCAGGGACAACAAAAACAATAACAAAACATTATAAACAATTCCAATGTTGATGCAAAATGCTTAAATAAAATATTAGCAAAGTGATCATATCAATATGTCACCAAGATAATAATACATTACAAATACAGGGGATTCATACCACGAATGCAGGACTATTTCAATATTAGATAAACTATCATCATAATTAACCGTATCAGTAACAATACCAATAAAACCTGTATGATTATCTCAATATATGCAGAAAAAAAGCTTTTGACAAAATAAAGCACTCCTACTAGAAACATTAGAAAGCTTTTTTAAAAATAATATGTAATATATTTAAATGGAGCTTTTTAAAAATAATATGTAATATATTTTGAAAGCTACGAACAAGTATCCTCTATAATGAGAATAAACTAATAGCCTTCCCAAAAAGTCCAGGGATGAAACAAAGATGTCCATTTTCATTACTGTTATTCAATACTATGCTAGAAATGCTATCTACTGCAATAAGACAAGAAAAGAAAATTGAAGGAATCAGAATAAGCATCGAGGAAACAAACAAACCAAAAAAATCATTCTTTTCAGCTGATATGATGGTTTACTTAGAAAAACCTAAAAAAATCATTTAAAAATTAAAAAAATTATTAACAACCTTAGTGACCTTGAAGGACCATGCCTAGTAATCTTGTGTTTGATAAACCCAAAGACACAAGCTTTTGGGAAAATAATTTATTATTTGACTGCAGGGGAAGCTGGAAAGCAGTTTGGCAGAAGCTAGGTAAAAAACAAGATATCATATCATCAAGATAAAGTCAAAATGGATTCATGATATAGATATCATTTGGATAAGGGAATGAACAAAGGAACACTTTATAGCCAAAACAAGAATGAGGAGAATCTTGGAAATTAAAATATATAATTTTGATTATATTAAATGAAAGAGTTTGCACAAACAAAACTAATGCAGCCAAGATTAGAAGGAAAGCCAAAAACTGGGGGAAGGTGAAGGTTTACAGCAAGTTTATTTGATAAAGGCCTAATTTCTTAAATGTATAACTAATGGAATCAAATTTATAAAAATGAATCATTCCTCAATTGATAAATGATCAAAAAGATGTGAACAGGCATGTTCAGACAAATTAACTAAGTCTAATTATATGAAAAAATGCTCTAAATTTGTATTGATTAGATAAAAAATAACAATCACAAACCACCTTACACCTATCACATGGGTTCATATGACAGAAAAAAATAACAAATGTTGGAGGTGATGTGGAAACATTGGGACATGACTGCACTAAGTTGGAAACAGTGCATTCTGGTGAGAAGTTTGGATCGATGCCCAAAAAGTCTATAAAACTATGCATATCTTTTGACCCAACAATACTATTGTTATGTCTGTAAATGGATTAAGATTTATTAAAAAGGAAATGGAACTATATGGACAAATATATTTATAATAGTTCTAGTTGTGATGACAAAGAATTATTCATTGAGTGGATGCCTATCAATTTGGAAATAGCTGAACAAACTGTAGCATATGATTGTGATTCCATCCTTTCATTCTATAAGAAATAAGGGGTAGGATTGTTTCAGAAAAACCCAGTAGGATTTATCTGAACTCATGAAAAGTAAAGTATATTGAACCAGAAAGACATTTCACATAGAAAAATCAATATTATAAGATGATCAACTCTGAATGACAGCTATTCTATCATACAATAATCTAAGAAGATTCCCAAGGATTTATGATGACAAATGCTAGCTACCTTCTGAAAAAGAATTAATGGAGTATGAATACAGATTTAAATATCTTTTCACTTTGTTTTTCTTGCTTTTTTGACAACATGGTTAATATGGAAATATATTTTGCATTAAATATTATATATATATATATATATATATATTATGATATTAAATTATATACATGTATGGGTAATATCACATTTCTTGCCTTCTCAATGGGTGGGTGTGGGAGTGAGGTGAGGAATTCAAAACTTTTCTTTTTAATAAGTAAATGTTAAAAATAAATAATTTTTAAAATTTAAATAAGAGGGGTAGGCACTGTAGTGGATAGAGCACCAGCCCTGAAGTCAGGAGGAGCTGTGTTCAAATATGGCCTCAGACATTTAACATTTTCTAGCTATGACCCTGGGCAAATCACTTGACCCCAAATGCCTCAGCACACACACACACACACACACACACAAAATTAATTAAGAATCACTGATATAATCCTTAAATGTCAATATTTTAATTGATTGAATATGTCATCTTTAATAAAACTTAGACTTGCAATATTATGAAAAACCAAAAAAATGATATGAGAAGTACTTGGATATGCCAATAATATTCAACTTAGGAAATAACAGCCCAGGGGAAGATGTGATACTTGAAAGCCAGTTTTAGAAGAATTCTCCTTAGGAAAAGGAATTCAAGTGGTGAGCTTTTCTCCTATTGGACTGAACAAATAGGTGGAAGGGACAAAAACTGAAGAAGCTTTCAGTGTTTGGTGTCAGGAAGAACTTCCTAATGACTAAAATCATTTAAAAGTAAAATGGCTCTCTTCAATAGAAAATGATTTGTCTATCATGGCAAGCATTCAAACTAGGGTGGAGAAGCACTTGTTAGGAAATGTAGATTCTTCTTAGAACAGATTTTTTTTAACTTAAAAAAAAAGAATAGAGAAAAGAAAAAACAGAAAAATAAAACAAAACAAAACCGAACAAAACAGAATATTGTCTTGTGCCAGCAGAATATTTCAGAGGCAAAATATATAAATTACCAGTTCAAGAAAGGAATTATAATAGTAGAAGAAATTATATTCATGTTTCCATCTTTGCTTCCTTGTAGATTGTTCCTTTGTTCTTTGCTGCACACTTTTTTTTAAACTTTATTCTTTTTTCCACTTTCATCCCTCCTAAGCAACTTTTATCTCTATCATTTGTCTCTGTCTCTCTCTACTTTTCTGTCTCTGTGTAAATGTCTCTGTCTTCCTCTCTTTCTCTACCCACCATTTCCCCCCCGAAATTTAAAGTGTAATAGTCATTGGTAATATTGTGGAGGACATAAAATGTGATTTCACTGTGAGCTATTAATGGACAAACATTTATAAAACACTCTGTGCCACGCACATTTATGTATATGTATTTATTAAATACTCATATATGTGCATATATGTGTATATAATTTTGAAGACGTGGCACTACTAATAGTGATTGGTGGGGTGTCTAGAAATAGCTAATGCACAAAGTAGTACTTGACCTGAGCTGTGGGGATGTTTGACCAGAAAGGGGAATGATGTACAGATGGCCAGATGACAAATGGTTCTAAATATCAGCCAGAGAAATCTTACTGTGATTCCATAGGCAATAGGGAGCAAGTGAAGTTTGTTGGTCAGGGATCATGGATAGACCTGTATTCTAGGAATTAAAAGGGGTATTGTTGCTATTAGTGTGACCCCCATTAATTCTTCTAGTTTTAATAACTTCTGCATTAAAGGCTCTAAGAATACACTTTAAAATGGGTAGCCAGACCCTTGGAATCAGACAACGTGGCAAAGTAATGAAGCAAAAAAGAGCTGGGGCGGATGAACAAATAACTGTTTGATTTTGATTCCACCATCATTTGTCACTGCCTCCCCTTCCAGAAATAATGTATCACCAGGAAATTCATTATCCCAGAGATTATTTCAGCTTTAGTGCTCATCCCTCCTCAGTACCCTATTGATAAACTTCAGAGGCTCTTATTTCCACCAGAAGCAAATAGAAATATTGTTTGCCATTCAAAGCTCTTCGCAACCCAGCCTTCTACCTTTCCAGTCTTCTTATAATTTACTCCCAACAAATACTGTTTGATCCAATGGTCTCCTAACTGTTCTAGGAAGAAGAACCCCCTCCCCCAATTCTTACTGCCAGCCATTACCTCTGGCCATTCCCGTGCCTGGAATGCTCTTCTCCTCCTCCAATTAGTCACTTTCATGGCTTCCTTTAAATCCTTACTAAAATCCCACTTCCGACAGGAAAGATTGTCTAACCCCACAGTTAATTATTTCATGTTTATCCTGGATGAAATTTGCTTTGTATATATTTGTTATACCCCTATTAGATTGTAAGATCCTTGAAGGCAGAGACTACCTTTTGTTTCCTTTCTTATCTCCTCTGCTTAGTACACCACCTGACACATAGTAGGTTCTTAATAAGTTAATTGGTTGATTGAGTTTTCTTTACTCTTCTAATTGGAGGATTGAAGGGCAAAGCAAAAATATTTTCTTACAGCTGCTCTTTAAAGAAAGCTAAATCAACATAATTATTAATTCCCACCAACTGCTCTACTTAGTTTTGACTCCAGCATCATCACTCAATCCTCCATCTTTACCCCTTGATTTCCAGCTTCTTTTGTTGTGTTGGATTGTAAGCTCTTTGAGGGTCAGGGCTATCTCCTTTTCTTATTCGTATATCCAGTTTTTAGTACAGTTCTTGGTACATAGTAAGTATCTAATTGATGTTTATTGAATTGTGTCATATTGTATTTAATATCTCTCTTTCTCTTTCTATTTCTGTTTCTCTCCTTTCCTCTCCCTCTCCCTCTTTCAGTCTTAATTGTTTGTCTCTTCTCTTTCTGTCTCTTCCTCTCTCTGTTTCTGAGTGCCTCTGTCTTTTTTTTTCTCCTTACAAATGTTTATTTTTTTCTATCTTTTCCTTTCCTTTCTTTCTTTTTTTTAACAACAAAGGCAGCTAATCACCAATCAGCTATGCTGGCACAATTTTACACAATGTGACTATTGTCACTGATGTCCTATGCTCTCATCTCGGACACTGGTTTATTCCATGGCCCATCAAATGCAGCATGAATCTGGCTGTCATAACTGCCTCATCAATGCAAAAGCACCAAGCACTCAGGATTCATTTATGGCCACTGTAATGCACAAACAAGACCAAAACACCGGCTGACACCCAAGAGCTATAATCCAGTGCTGAGAAATCATTCTTGTAAGAGATTTGGCATTAGATTTATTTGTTTTTTTTCTCATGTTTTCCCCTTCCTGCTTCAAATGAGTGTTCTCCATTTTTTTAAAAAGTCTTTCAGGAAAATTTGTGTAATTGGTCCATTTCCAAAACCCATTTTGACAAAAGTTTTTACTCAAGCTTGGCAGCCGAGGCTTTCCCCAGTCGGGTTCTGGCATACCACCCTAGTTTCATGCGTCCCCTTTCCCCCTTTCCATTTCCCTACCTGATCCTAATCAATATTCCAGATGAGGCAATCAAGGAGAGAGTCAGCTTGCTGTTGGTGATCAGGTACAAGAATAAGAGTCAGGAAAGCTTGAGTTCAAATTTCATCTCCAAGACATAATAATCATATGAGTCAAGGTAAATTACCTCATTCTTGGTGCCTTGGTTTCCTCATCAGTAAAATAAAGAGACTTGGATTTAATGTTCTCTAAAGTTTTTTTCCAACCCTAAATCCAAATGCACCTCAATTTTATATTTTGCAAAGTGGGGGCAATAGTCTTTGTTCTACCTCCCATTCAGTGTTGCATAAGAATAATAATGAATGGTAAATCTTGCACTATTATAGAAACAATGATGATTAATGAGTGGATTGAACTGGATGACTTCCAAGGTCACTTTCAGTTCCATATCCTAACATCCTATTCTTATCATTGTTAAATATAAGGTTGATTTGCAAAGGCAACAGCTTTTTTCTATTAGAAATAAGGGGGAATTGATTTCTACCTGAGGATTTATATACCTATGTTAGGGTATTATAAAAGCAGCTAGTGGATAAAGCATTGGGCCTCTAGTCACAAAGACCCAAGTCCAAACCTGACCTCATGTTGTAATTAACTATGTGATCCTGGGCAAATTACTCAACCATGTGTCGCTAATCCACTGGAAAAGGAAATGGAAAGCCACTCCAGAGTCTTTGTCAAGACAGCCCATGAAGGCTCTCATAGAGTCAGACTCTACTGAACAACATAAAGAAAGAAAGAAGACCAAGATTTAAGGCTAGAAATGACCTCAAGTATTATATAGCTCAACAATACCCATTGTACAGATGAAGAAACTGAGGTTTATTTTAGTTAAGGTCATCTAGTGACTGTGCAGCAGAACCATGATTTTGCACCTTACATTTTGATGGAAATCCAAAGGTTTTGCACATTAAACCCAGCATGCTCTTTATTGCTGTCTGGGTTGAATTTTGTTTTGATGAGTTATCTAATAACAAAGGACTGTCTCTAGAGGTAGATGGTTTAAGGTCTTCTGAAAACAGGAGAGGAGAAATGGTGGATGGCCAACAAAGAAAGGGGAGGAGATTCAAGCTTCAGGTAAGAGTTTTTCTTAATTACCTGGCAGGTCCCTTCCAAGTTCATATTTGTCATTTGCAGTTTTTTGAGGGATATACATTCTCTAATTATGTCTCATTCCTATCTTCCCAGAAAGTCTGGGTGTAAGCAATCATGCATTGAAGGACTTTTGCCCAATCAGGTTGACAAACATCCCCCCCTCAAATTTCCCCAAATATTTCCTTGAACATCTTCTCCCTTGAATGAGTAGCACAAAAATGAGAGATGGGTGATACTTATGTTCTCATGTTGCTAATTCATAAGCAAATGGGATTCTTCTCATACAAATTACTTAGAACATCCACCCACCCTATCCCTAAGAAATCCCATGAAAGCTGTTAACAACTCTCATCTTGCTCAGCCTTTCTCTTAGGAAGACAGAGATGTGATTGGAGGTGAATATAGTGAAAAAAGATTAAAGATGCAGATTCCTAGGACTTGTTTTTTGAAGTTTGTCTTTGTGGCTGTGTGACCTTGAACAAGACAGTCACCCACTGTGGACTTATCAATACATTTACTAGTGTATTCCACTGGTTATGTTTCCATCATTTATTCAACTTAAGAACCCTAAATGGTACTATTTTCCTAGTTAGAAGAAAATTTAAGTTACCCACTTAAGTTTTATTCCTTTTGATCCATATTCTGAAGCACTTGCTGTAGCAAATCACTATTGGAGGCACTGGGGACCAATATATAGTTTAGATGAGAAACAATCCCTGCCCTCATATAAAGTATAGTACGCTTTAAAAAAGGGGAGGGAAGGGAATACCATAATCAATCCTCAACTGTCATGGGGCAATATAAAAGTCAAAAAATAGGAATATCAATACACTGAATTAATGGGAAACGGGGATTAGATTCCTGTATCCACCAAATGTTTGATCTTTCACTAGAGATTGCTGAAAATATACTTTTTTTGTATATAATTATAACAAAACATTATTTCCAATAACATTTCTAACACAGTAATCATTAAGTAATACATAAAATGCAGGGGAGAGAATGGGCCTGGAAGGAGAAGAGATTTCAGAAGATCCCAATGTAAAAAGGGAAAAAGGGGAACCCACCATCTCTAATCACTCTTTCAATTCCTCAGCTGAATTGTTCCCCAATGAAAATCACATCTCAAAGTGACTCCCTGACATCCCCCAGGCCAGATGGCCTGTACCCTTCCCTGTCCAGACATTGGAGAGGGCAGAGGGGGCACCTCTCATTCACCTATAAACTTAGTTTTTCTGTTTTGTTTTGTTTTGTTTTTCATTTTCCTCATTAAGTACTTGCAATGGTACTTAGCCTTTTCTGGAGTGGATTCATGGATATTTTTTACTGATACTTTCCTTTTTTATGTGACTATAAACTTGTCAATATAGAACTTCTCATTTTTCCCCCTCTACTGTGAATGTCCATGGTTGCCAATGCAAGGGGGAAAATTAAGATACCAGCAAATTAGAGGAATAATTGAAGTTGGAAAATTAAACACTTGGATGTTGTGAATTGGTTGTCCAAGTCCTTTATTAAGCAATAAGGGATTGTGATGTGACAGTGGAGACCACAGTGTGGAAAGTCCTTTTGGTGGAGTGTGTAGACTGCCAGATATGTTATTAGGCAATGCACGGTTTTGTACCTGGTCCCCAGAAATTATTAGTTGTGTGATCTTGGACTTTTGGGGGGCTTCATTTCCTCATCCATAAAACAGGATAATAATACTTGATTTAATAAAAACTGCTGTGAAGATTGGAGATAAAATCTATGTAACACTTTGCAAATCCTCCAAACTCTGCAATTTTTTTCCCAGAATAATACTCCTACCTCACACTATTCTATACTTGTATTTCCAGCACATACTGGGGCATATATATGCTAAAAGTTTAACATATTCTTTCAACTGAAGGGACATTAGACTATGATGGGAGTGAAGGTGGAATTAGACCCTGAAATAAGAGAAACTGGAAGCCAGTAGCCTTAATTCTTGGGGAAGACCCTTCATGTTTCTGAGTCTCAGTATACTAGGTTAACTTCACAAATGAAAAGATGGACTCTGAATGTGGTCATCAAAAGGGCCTGATTTTGCTAGTCTTGTCTCTGATATTTGTCAATTGTCTGATTCAGGGTAATTTACAGACCTTTAGTTTTAGTTTTCTTATCTGTAATATGGACTTAAACACATTTCCCTACAAAACTTCACAGAACTATGAAGAATAAAATGCTTTATGTCAACCACAGTGTTCTGTAACACAATGAGTTTTTATCAAAATTCCAAATCTGAGATCGAAATCAGTACAAGGGAAGGACACAAAGTTCTCAGAGAATCCAGGGGAGGATGCCCCCATTTCAAGTTAGGCAGGCTTTTCAGAGGAGGCAACTCTTGAACTGGTCCATAAAAGAGAGGATAGAAAATGTTCTGGCTACTAATGGAAAAAGTGTAAAATCTGAGAACCCAAAGACCGCAATTTTCACTTTTTTGGAGGTCATAGAAAAAGCATTTGGAAGGTGGACCAGGTGGCAGTTACTTCCTCGTCCCACCTTCTCCTCTTAGAAAAGGCATATTGAGTTACTGTTGCCATCTTCAGGACTCATTAAAGATTTCAGGCAAAAATCAGAAGCCTGAGACACCTTTATCACAAGCTGGGGCGTTCATCTGCAAGGGACTCTGAGTCTCTGATGCATTTTGTCAGGTGTAATTTATAGAGAATTTACCACTTGACAAGACGTCAAAAGTAACTTTTCATGGAAAAGCTTTCAAATTCAGGATATGAAAATTTGTCTTTTAAAACATTATTTTGGGACTTTAAAAGTTCTACTAATTATATAATCATCCCCAATTTTTAAAATAAAATGAATAGAAACAGCCTTTCACTCAGTCTGTGTAGGCTACAGAGATTTGCCCAAATAGATGAAGATGGGGAGAGGATTTAGAAGGAAACAAGCAAGCTGGCTTGCCATTTAAAGTCTAGGAAGTGGGGCAATATTTTCACAGCCATAAACCATAGCTTCATCATCTTGATCAAAGAATCATATTTCAGTTCTGCTTCTTGGACAAGCAAATGACTCTCTTTTTCATCCTGCTTCTCTCAGCCATCAAAAAATGCAGTGTTTGCATTTGGGGATGTCCTATCAATCTCTGCCATTCTGTATTGCATAAGGTCTTTTCCAGCTCTGGCACCTTCAATAAAACACCTCACCCCCATCCCCACCCCTGAATCTGGGATGTTTTCTTCTCTTGACTCTGTGTTCTACTCAGTTCTGACACTCTGTTCTAAAGTCTTTCTCAATTTTGACAGATTTGTGTGCTAGGATCCCTTCTCTCTCTGGGATTTTCTTATATAAGGGTACTCCTGGCTCTGATATTTTGCCCTTCTATATCCTAAGATTATTCCACTGAAGTAATAATGTTCTAGATCCTGAAATCTCTTTCAACTTGACAATTTTAATTCTATATTTCTTCCTAGCTTAGATTTTTTGAGCACTGAATATTTTGCAAATAGGCCTAGGTTAGCTCTAAGATCCCTTCCTACTCCAAAATTTTTTGATGTTCTGATTCTAAATAGCCAACTAAATTTAGGCCAGAATGTTGTATAGGTACAGAGACAGACCTGGGAGAATAACTGTAGGAGACGAGGAGAGAGGGCATCAGGAACACATTTCACTTCATCCCTATTGCTCTGCCCCAGTTTGCTCACCTGAAAATGTCAACAAGACCAATTTCCTTCCAGGAATTTGAGACGTGTTTTACAATCCTTGGGTAGAATATTTGGCAGTGGCTCCCAAGTCTAACTTTATGGGGCAAAGCTTTGCACTGTTATTAAAAGGTACCAGGTCGGCACTGATCTATGCAAACTACCGAGTCAGCACCCCGATCAACCAGCCAACATGCAGCCCATGTCCAAGGCAATGGTCCCAGTCAGAAAAGCATCATTGCTGCCCTTTGGATGGATGATCATAGTTAGAAATAATGAACTCTTCCCTCAAATCCAGATGGAGCAGGGTAATTTTTTATAACATAATAAAGACTATCTTTCACAGCCAACAGTAAGGCAGTGGATGCTCATATCCTCAGTGTCATAATGGCAATAGTACATATTTTACTAGTTTTGCTCTGTTACCAAGCTCTGGGCATACTCTCCCTCATTCTGTCTTTACGGAAGACCACTGATTTTCATCAACACATGGATTCCTTTGGCTTATTTCACTGATTTAAAAAATGCAAAACAAAAACCACTTTGTCCTAGCATGATAACGTGACTTGCCTGAGGTCCCACAGGTTAGTGAAATATCACAAATATCCTGTTTCTCACACTGCTCCAGAATTAGATACATTATACCAGAGAGGAGGAACATGGCTCAGCCTGAGTTATATTGAAATTTATCAGAAGGAGCAAGATTCTAATCTGCCATTTTGGACTTTGAGCCTTCCTTTAAATCCCACTCTAATGCCCTTCTTCCACCATCTACTGTATCTAAGTGTAGATCAGAAGTTCTTCCAGCATATTGTTAGGATTTTGATTTTTGGTATAATTTATTTCTTTGGAATCATTAGGTATTTTATTTTATTCTTTTAAAAACACACTTCAGGGGTAGGTAATTGATGTGGGGCAGGTGGTTGGTACAGTGGATAGAGCACCAGCCCTGAAGTCAGGAAGACCTGAGTTCAAATCTGGCCTCAGACACATAACACTTCCTGGCTGTCTGACCCCTGGGCAAGTCACTTAATTCCAACTGCCACAGCAAAAAAAATCTTTAGAAAAGAGCTCCAAAATTTTCCCCAGACTGCTGAAAGGATCTGAGGGAGAAAGACAGACAGACAGACACAGACAGAGACAGAGACAGCAAGACAAAGACACAGAGAGATAGACATACAGAAAGAGACAAAGACAGAGGGAGAAGGAGAGAAAGAGCAAGACACACACAGAGACAGAAAGAGGCAGAGACAGCAGTAGGGAGGGTCTGACAGAGACAAACATCAAAATCATTAGGTACTGGTTATGAAAAAGCATAGTTGATCAGTGGAACAGGTTAGGTTCACAGGACAAAATAGTCAATGACTATAGTAATCTAGTGTTTGAAAAACCCAAAGACCCCAGCTTTTGGGATAAGAACTCACTATTTGGCAAAAGCTGCAGGGGAAATTAGAAATTAGTATGGCAGAAACTAGGCATTGACCCAAACCTAACACCTTATTCCAAAGTCAAAATAGGTCCATGATTTAGACATAAAGAGTGATAATATAAGCAAATTAGAAGAGCATAAGATAGTTTACCTCTCAAATCTTTAGAAAAGGAAGGAATTTGTGGCTGAAGAAGAACTGGAGTGCATTATTGAATATAATATGGATAATTTTGACTATATTAAGTTAAAAAGTTTTTATACAAACAAAACCAATGCAGACAGGAGTAGAAGGAAATCAATAAACTGGGAAGTTTTTTTACATCCAAAGGTTCTGATAAAGACCTCATTTCTAAAATATATAGAAAATTACTCAAATTTATAAGAATTCAAGCCATTCTCCAATTGATAAATGGTCAAAGGATATGAGCGGACAATTTTCAGATGAAGAAATTGAAACTATTTCTAGTCACATGAAAAGGTGCTCCAAATCACTATTGATCAGAGAAATGCAAATTAAGACAACTCTGAGATACCACTACACACCTGTCAGATTGGCTAAGATGAGAGGAAAAGATAATGACAAATGTCATTTGTTTGGAACTATGCCCAAAGGCTATCAAACTGTGCATACCCTTTGACCCAACAGTGTTTCTATTGGGGTTATATCCCAAAGAGATCTTAAAGGAGGGAAAGGGACTCACATGTGCAAGAATGTTTGTGATAGCCCTTTTTTGTAATGGCTAGGAAATGGAAACTGAATGGATGCCCATCAGTTGGAGATTGGCTGAAGAAGTTATTGAATATGAATGTTATGGAATATTATTGTTCTATAAGGAATTATCATCAGGATGACTTTAGAAATGCCTGGAGAAATGTACATGAGCTGATGTGAGTGAAGTGAGCAGAACCAGGAGATCATTATACATGCCAAAAGCAAGATTATACAATGATCAATTCTGATGGACATGTCTCTCTTCAACAATGAGATGATTCAGGCCAATTCCAATTGGAAGAGGGAAGGATGAAGAGAGAGAAGGAGAAAGAAAGAGAGAGGGGGGGAGGAAGAGAGAGAGAGAGAGAGAGAGAGAGAGAGAGAGAGGGGAGAGAATGAGATGGAGGAGAGAGAGAGAAACACACAGACACACACAAAGAGAGAAAGGGACAGAAAGAAGAGGAGGGGCGAGGGAGACAAAGAGGGAGGAAGAAGGGCATGAGGGAGAGAAGGAAGAAGGGAAGGAGAAAGAAATAGAAAGATAGAGAAGCAGAGAGAAAGACAGGTGAAGACCCTCAGTTTTAAAATCACAATAGAAGGTGCTTTTATTTTTCAGAGTGTCTATTGATAGCATTCTTGTTGGCACTGCCTCATAAGTCACGGAGAAGTGGATACAGGACTGAGCCTGAAATCAGGAATAATTACAATAAACTCCAGCTTCAGACATTTATTCGTTGTGTGACTCTGAAAAATCACTTAAACTCTATTTGCCTCAGTTTCCTCATCTATAAATAAGGATAATAATAGTGTCTTCTTGGGTTTGCTGTGTTATCAAATGTGATCATACCTATTTGTCAAGTGCTTTGCACAATACTAGGTGTATAGAAGGCACTACATAAATGTTAGCTGTCATCATCAACACCATCGTGTTGTTATTGTTATTCAAGGCTACTAATTTTGGTCCATCTTCAATGAAAATCCTGGATTAACATTTATAACAGGATTCTCACCCTACCTCTGTTCAATGAGGACTCTTTGAGAAAAGAGTTTGTTTCTGTTTTAGTTTTTGCATCCCTAGCACCTAGCACATGGCTCGCATGGAGTGTTTAAGTGAGAGCTGTTCAGTTTAATTGAATGGATTAATCAATACATATTCTTTAAAGCACCTACTATGTTTCAAGTGCTGTCCTAGGTACTGCGGTTGCAAAAAAGTACAATATAAACTTCATTTATCAGTTTGGAAACTAAGGCTTCAAAAAGGTAAGGTACTCACCCCATAGTGAATCCAACAGAAAGGAAAGGGAGAGTTAATTTTTAATAAAAAAATTGTGTCGGGAAACTCTTAACTGAATTTTCCATCAAGGTACCTGGGCTGCATACTGATACATTTGGAGCTGGCGCATCTGCTCTGCTGTGTCTAGCAGGAGAATTAAGTCTTCAATGACAGGAAAATAGGCTAATACCCTCGATTTCCCCTGGCTCGTCTTAACCTTATTTGAGAGCATATTTGCATCTTCTTTTTATAGCAACACTAGAATAGACTTACCTGGAGGAAGGAAGAGAAAGAAGGCAATTTTGTGTTTAAAAAAATGCAAGTCACATAGAACCCGACTGGGAAGAGGAAGAAGAGTTGATGTAAGAAGCAGGGTTGAGACATCGCCTGGCTTAGAAGATAAACTTCATCTCTTGCTCTGAGTCCAGATTTGCCTTTTTCTTTCTTTTAGACAAAAGTCAAATACGCAGAGCTCTGCGCTTTAAGGATCTTATTTGGTTTTTAGATTGTAGATTTTCCAATTCTCTTTTTCTCTTAAAAAGAAACACTAAATTGAAGACAGGAGGAAGATAAATTCTCATCTAAGAATTGGACCAAGAACCAGGTTATCTGGCTTCAAGTCTTGACTCTTGGAGTAGTGGATAGAATGATGGTGTTAAAGTGACTGCTCTAGCCCTTTAACATTTTTAAAATAGTAGTTATATAACCTTAGATATGCAGCTTTACCTTTGTTTGTCTTAGTCCCCTCATGTATAAGTGATGATTCCTCTCATGCAAGGTAATGAAATAATTAAATTCAGTCATCCATTTATATATTTATTCATCAATCTAGTCAATATTCTTAAGGTTTTGGCAAGCAAAGAGCCATTGATATGTTGTCAATGGAAATTAAGAATATTAGTGTGACGGACGATGTAGAGAATGATTATGACAATAATAATAATATCGTTCAAAATGTAAGTCAGTACCATGGAGAAATCACACTATGGAAAATTCCCTCTACTGATGAAAACTAGTATGGTATCTCTAAGTTGTGCCATCTCAACAAGATGACAAGGCCTTATCCTTGTTCATATGAATATTTTGGATTGGATAGTCAGGATTTCACAATGGAATAACATAACTTGATGATCAGCAACCGTCCAGTCCATGCTATAATGGAAATTGATCTCTATGATAATATTGTAACTTGAACCCTAGTGTCCATGTTTCTGTTCAATGCCAAATCTCAAGGTATAATGATCATTTCTAAATTTCTGGGCTTGGAAGAGGTAGCAAGGAGACTTAAAATATAGAATTCAAGAATTTTATTGTTTCTTGGGACCTAAAATATCAGAGCTGGGAGGGACTTTAGAAAATGAAATATCAGAACTGGGAGGCAGTTAGATCACTGTCAGCACTGGAAAGGATCTTAGAAACTAAAATGTTAGAAGGTCAAAGTTTTAGAATATCCAATTTCAAAGCTTGAAGGATTTTCTAACAAAAAAAATTAAAATGTCAGGACTAGAAAAGATCTTAGAGCATAGAACATCAGAGCTGGAAAGATTCTTAAATCCATTTCATAGAAAGGACAGAGCTTGGAATAGTAATCTAATTAATTCATTTGATTTGTTTTGATTGGAAAAGAGCTAAAATGTATCTAGTCATACTTGATGTGATTTGAATTCTCACAAATCTTAGTTAAAATATTTTCCATAGCACCTCATGTAGGCAGTTAGAAGCTTCCCCAAGTCTACAGTTCTCTTGAAAAGCATCATGGAGCTGGAAACACTGCTTCTTTCTCAGAATCACTCCTAATGAAATCTCCTTATACTTTATTGTGATTTTAGGTGAATCTTGCCTGGGACAGACAATCTAATCTGTGCCTCCAGGAAAGAATGAGTTCCTTGAAGAAGTCCATGTGCTATCAAGGCAGGCAAAAGAAAATTTGCCATTATATTGCTATCAGGGTGGGCAATGTCACTGAAGATATAAGATGGACCCTAGGTCAACAGAATTTTCTGATACTGTACTAAAATTAGCTGACCAGCTATTAAGAGCAGAGGGCAACGTAAGGAGAGTTCTTTGGTTCCCCTCACAACAGAATTTATTTTTTGTCTGCATATTTTAGGAAATAAAAGAAATGGTCTTAAAGGGATTTGAAATAGCACAGATCCAGACTACAGCAATGACTTAAAAAACCTGGTTCCAATTCTAGGATCCCAAAATACAAGATCTAGACATAGGAAGTGACCTTAGAAGTTTCTTTACCCTTCTTCATTATATACATGAGAAACTGAGAAGAAGAAATTACTAATCCAGGGTTTAATATTTTATGTACTTTTACAAGTAGCAGGGGGGCGGAGCCAAGATGGCATAGTGAAAAGGTGACTTTCTGCCTCTCCTCCAATCTTCTCTCAAATCAACAATAAAATAAGCCTCTGAACTGAACTTCAAGTCAACGAACTCAGAAATATTTGGGCACGGCTCTCTGGAGAACTTCATATCAGGTTAGTCGGACTCGGACAGAGAGATAAATAGACGACCCCCGTGCAGGCCGGAAGTGAGGGTGGGACTCACTCATCTTGGAAGAAATTCCAAACTCCAAACTCCAAATTCCAAACACCTGGAGTTTATCTGAGGCACTCGGGACACTCTGCCCTGATTGGGGACAGGTGTTCTGGCAGACTTGCCTTGTTTAAGGAGTAATTCGGACTTAGTCCTAGCCCCCACCGGCCCAGCACCTTAAGTCAACTCGCCGAAGTGCCCCAGGGCAAAGCGTCTTTAGCAGAGGGTTTTTTTTCCCCTACCTTAAAGAGATATCCACTCTGTCTAAAAAAAAAAAAAAATGATGAAGAAGCAAAAGAGAGCTCTCACCATAGACAGCTTTTATCAAGGCAAAGAAACGACCTCAGATACAGAGATTTCTTTAGACAAAAATCCAGAAAAAAACAGCAAGGACCATCACTGG
>JAJPUD010003191.1:147331-201787 GCA_023553655.1 Myrmecobius fasciatus | reverse complement strand
AAAGCTTTGTAAAGATCAAGGTTGGGGAACTACCCATACATATGTTATACAAATAAAAAGCTTAAAATAAAAATAAAATTAAATTTAAAAAAGAAAAGAAAAAAGAAGTAGCAGGGGGAGAATTTGACCCAAACTTCTGATGCCAAAGCATATATTCTTTTATCCATTCCTGTAGATCAATTCATTTTTAGTAGCCAACAAGTACTGATTAATCATGCATATCCTATGTCCTCACGGTGAGAGGAGGATTTGGGATGTGGAGAGAGCCAGGAAGAAACAGAAACAAAATGAAAATCCATGGCTATCCTCAAAGAATTGACATTTTCCCAAAGAGATCACATCATTTGCTAATTGGCTAACATACTCAGGCTCATTTGGATGGGAAGAGCATAGAGCTTTCAAACCTAAAAAGATTCGAGTCTGGTTCTTGTTCAGCTATACTTAGAGCATTGAATTCAGATCAGGGAATGTTGATAAACTGGAGTGTATCTAAAGAAAGTCAGTACGGATGGTAAAGCATCTTGAATCTATTCCATTTGAGAATCGGTCCACAGAACTGGCAATATGTATCCTGAGGAAGAAGAAAGTTAAGGAGTCCTGAGAGTAGTTTTCCAATCTTTGAAATGCTATCATTTGAAAGAGAAAGAGAAAAGAGAAAAAAATATTTTGGAGTATCTATTATATGCCATGTACTTTTATTATGTCATCTTATTTGTTCTTTACAATAATCTTGAGAGGGAGAGAGAAGCAATTATCATTCCAATTTTACAATTGATGAACTTGATTGAAGTTAAGTGAATTTCCCAGAATCACACAGTTAGGAAGTATTTGAGGCTGGATTTGAATGCACCTGACTCTAGGCCTAATGTTCTAAATATTAGTCCACCTCACTGCCTTCTAAGAAAGGGAAAGCTTGTTGAGTTTCTCTTCAGAGAAAGAGCCAAAAACAGTGGATGGCAAATGCTAAAAGATAAATTTAGATTCGTTTTAAGGAGGAAAATGTCTTAATAATCTGAATTTTCTCAAAGTGCAATAAAGATGGAAGCTGGAGTTTCCTGGAGATCCCCAAACAGAAGCCGGATTCATGAGCACATCTTGGTTCATAGGTTGTATATCCTTTGTAAGGTTTGATCAGAACCAGGTGACGACTAAGTTCCTTTAAAACTTGGAAATTGTATGACTATGGATGTGATAAGGGCAGAGTGGCTAATAGGGCCAGACCTGAAACATGCACAGATACTTCCTTCCTGGTTTATAATCCAAGCAGCCCCATAAAATGTTGGGAGGAAGCCTGTTTCCAGCTTCAAATGACTCAGGATTTTGTAATGTATCATGATGAAGGGTTCAGTAATTTACCATGGAAATAGAATGAATTAATAACAAATATAATAGCTAACATTTCTATTTTTCCTACCCCTTGCCAAGCACTATGCTAAGTACTTTATATTATGACGAGCCTTACTGAGCTGAAATTCAATGGATTGTAAAATGAATGTGTTTTTTTCCCTTTCAACTCCCTTTGTTATTTTCTTTTCCCTTACAGCTATGAGGATGTAGGAATACTTTGTAGTTTCTCCAAGAGCCCAGTGAGCAAAAGGCCAGCTGCCTTATCTCTCACCCAGCTCAGTCACTATAAAATTATAAATGTTTTTATTTTATTGTGGTTGTTCCTTACTGATCTTTGGCCAATGACAAATGGATATTCCATGATGTGTCAGACCAACCTTGTAAGTTTAAGAAATTCACTGATCCTATCAAAAGGTCTCAGTAATGGTCAGTATGGTGATAAATGGCCCTAGTAACTGAATCGTGCATGTTTCTACCATGTCAACCCCAGAGTTCACTCTAAGGAAAGACAAACTTAATTAGGTTGTTTGCATGCTTTATTTCTCTCAAACTCGTGGCAAGCATGCAGATCTGCAGATTGAACTAAGCTTGCAAAAGGGTTAGTTGGGAACTATAAAGCCATAAAGCAAGCGTGCCCCTGAATCAGGATGTCTGTGCAAGCTTAATTCGGTTTTGTGGCTGCTGACACAGCAGGAAGATTTGGGGTTCATTCAAAGAGCATTGGAGAGGACTGTTGGTGGGTCAGTCCAGGATGCAATTATCTTCTCTGATTGGTCAATACAAATTTTCAGCCTTCTTCCAGCGAGGGGCCCAAGAGAGATCCAAAGCCACTACTATGGCACTCAAATTTTATGTCAGCTTTCCAGAGGCCCATGGATTCTGTCTGAACTTAGGAAGAATGTGCTGGGGTTTTTTTGTTTATTCTTTGTCTTCTACATCAAGCCAGCAGTTTTTACTGTAATATTATAATAAACATCTTTCCTAAAAGCAATTTGTTTAGATGACTAGTTAATGAACAGAATACCAGTGGGGGCTCAAGGAGCAACAGGGCTTGAATTGCAATCTCGGGGGGTTAACTCTAGAGTCTAAGAGTAAGTGTCAGCTTCTCTTTGGGGATCCCTAACCCACAGAGGTTGAGTGGGAAACAGAGCTGCTGGTCTTTCTGCCCTCTCGGTCCTTGGAGAAAGAACAAATTAATCCCTCTTCCTCGTAGCAACGAGAGAACTGAAAATAACAAAGGGAGTTGGAAGAAGAAATATCCATTAAAAACTCACTGGGTTCTACCTTAGTAAACCCTGAGTCATAATATCAAGTGCTTAGCACAGCAGTGGCACATAAGCAGTATATAAATATTACCTATTATTAATACCTTCCAATTCCAGAGTCAATTAATGAGATTTTCATCATGATATAGTATAAAACCCAAGTTATTTGAGTGTGAATATATATTAGAGAAATGGCCCCAGAGAACATTCTGTATTTGAATCCTGGCTAATTAATTTTTGCCAATGAGAGTTCTGACAATTCATTTCATATTTCTTGATCTTAGTTTTCTCATTTATATAATAAGAGAATTGAACTCAGTGACTTTTCTGGTCCCTTTTCACTCTACATATTTCTATGACTCAATGAAATCAATAGTCCTTTCTCAAACATCTTGTACATTGTCTCCAGTACTGGGATATCAAATTGAATTCATAGAAGCATAGATTTGGATATGGAAGAGACATTGATGGCCATTAAATCAAATCTTTCCTTTTAAGAATTAGGAAACTTAGGGGCAACTGAGTCACACAGTGGATAGAGCATCAGCCCTGAAATCAGGAAGACCTGAGTTCAAATCTGGCCTCAGATACTTAACACATCCTAGCTGTGTGATCTTGGGCAAGTCACTTAACTCCAACTGTCTCAGCAAAAAAAGCAAAAAAAAAAATTAGGAAACTTAGCCTGGGAAAAGTCTAATAAACTTGTCCATAATCATATAGCTAATACAAGTCCCAGGTTGAATTTTAATTGTCTTCCTCATATCATGGGCAATCATGATCCTTTTACAAAAATATGTAGTGCACATAGTAAGTTTTATTTTGTGACATCCTCAAGTTCTGGTTCCTCATGTAGTTTATAATCTAATTAAGAGAAAGACACAAGAAGATAATAATTGAAATTATTTTTACAAACACCAGATCAGAGAAGAAAAATCCAAGGGTTCCAGAATGTGAGTCAGAGTGAGAAAGTAGTCCCCAGATGGAGGTATCAACAGTAGGTTTCTCTACAAAGGGACATCTGTTCATTCTGATATCCCACTGTCTTCTTGGGAATTATGTCTCCAGGGGCAATGAGTACTACCAGAGATTTCATAAAGAAATAGAACTTTTCTCCTGAACGTAGGAAGCTAAGGAGTGGATTATAATGTCCATTTTGCAGATAACCTCAGAATGATTAGAGCTTGAAGAGAACTTAGAGGTAATCTACTCTAGTTTTATATTTTACAGATAGTAAAATTAAGACTTAGAGAGGTCATGATAGTCAGGTGCTGATATCTCAAGGAATAGTAATGAAATATCATAATAAATTGAATAACAACAGGATTATTCAGTGTTATACAAAGCACTAGTGATGTATGTAATGCAGAATGGGCATCCTCTGCCTCCTAGTTATGTCATTTTGAGTTCCATGTTGCACTATGATGGGGTAAACTGAGTCACTGAATTAGATCTATGTAAACAGGTGATCCTATTACTATCCTTTTTTCTCTTTAAATGACCTTCACTATGAGAGTTTAAGGAATTTTAGGCAGAGGACTACAAAGAAAGCTGGATGTTCCAGTCTAAGATGAATAACCTCCCACCTTAATCATGAATACCATTTATGGATTGGGAGACTTCCTTTGCAATCAGGAGACTTCCTGTTCATCTTCATGGAGAGTCCATTTCAGAGAGAATCTGGACCAGGAGTTCTTACTATTTTTGTGAGTTGTGTACCTTTTCAACCCTCTGGTAAAATCTACTGAATCTTTTTCACAAACAGGTTTTTAAATACTTAAAATAAAATACACGGAATGAGAATTATTGATATCAATTGAATAATTATAGACATTTATTCAGCTCCTTGTATACACCAGGAAAAATGTTAAAGAGAGAGAGAGAGAGAAAGAAAAACAGAAAGAAGGAAAAAAGGAAGGAAAAGAAAAAAGTTCATCAGCACTAGGTTAAGAGTTACTGATATAATCTAACATCTTTATTCATCAGAAGAAAAAATGTCTAGGCAGCCTTCATTCTAATTAGTTTCCTAATTTTTTTTGGTAGGGAGAAGGACTCAGTATTCATGTATAGTCAGGAAGATATCTTCTTTTGTTCAAATCTAGCCTCAGATACTACTGTGTGACCCTGGACAAATCACTGAAATCTGTTTACCTCAGTTTCCTCATTTGTAAAATGAACTAGAAAAGGAAATAGAAAATCAGTCTAAGTTTTTTTTGCCAAGCAAACCCCAAATAAGGTCACAGAAAGTAAGACATGATTGAAACAAGTGAACAACATTAACAATTTGAATTTTGATCCACCCTAAGTATTCAGATTATTTTTCCTGGACGAAAAAAAATATTAAATTTTCATTTTTTCAACTTGCTGGTTCTGCCCTTACAGGGCCAAATAAAAAAAGCAAAACAAATATCTGCCATGTGATAGTCTTTCAATTACACAGATGTAGACATCATGTTTTCCCAGGAATCTTTGTTGTTGATCCCCAAGTCCTGCAACCCAGCCAAAGATGACGTGTCCTTTAACCTGTTCCCTATTATTGTAGCCATCTTCTGAACTCTCTCAAGTCTATATATTTCCTTCTAGAACTATAGTGTCCAGAACTAAGTCCAAGGATTCACTGACCAGGACAGAAAATAGGTATAAGAAACAAAGGTATAAGAAACAAAGAAAATATGTATAAGAAACAATAGGTATAAGAAACAAAGAAACAAAATCACACTGAAGTCACTTGCCTCCAAATCCAGAGTCCTTTCTTTTCTGTCCCTCTTTTCTTCCCTCTATTTGCATAGATTCTGGCATAATATAGCTCATTTCAACATATTTAATTCTTATTCACGCAGAAAATGCATGCTTTGATACAGCTAGAAACATTTCATGGAACTACCTGAGAAAAAGGTGAGTTTAAACCTGGAGAATCCAAATTAGCCCCCCTAACTTTTTCTGGCTCCATACCATCCAAATGTGCACCATTAGACTCCATTAAAGCCGATCATTGATAAGCTGCTGAAGTCTTGATGAGTAATCAGGAATTCCAAAGAACTGCCAGGCAGACTCTCTAAGCATTAATTTATTTACAACATGAATAATTTAATATCCATCCCAGATTTAATTACAAGCCATGGTCAATTAACTAATTTACTAACAATGTGTAAATAATGGGTAATTTCAATGCACTTGAAACTGTAAATGTCCCTCTAATCCCAAAAGGAATTTTAAATAACAGGGTCACTAAGATGAATGGGGCTGCAGCCAAAAGTGGGCCAGTGAGGCTGGAAAACAGGACAAAAGGAAGAAAATCCAAATAGAGAGAGACATTGGCGGAGTCCCTAGGTTTCTGGGATGACAGCTGCCAGGAGGGGAACCATGTGTCAGTGTGACTCAAGTTATTGAACCCTGACCTTCGAGAAAACTGAGGAAATTTTCAGAAATCTGTGTCTAAATAAGAAGAGAATGGAGTTTTAGTAAGGATTGGGGATTGCTCAGGAAGGGCATTCTATCACTTAATTCACTGCATTTGAATAGGTTGTCACTACTCCCAGAATGCTCAGCATTAGCACTCCTCTGCTCAGAATCCCTCTGTTCCTTCAATAAACAACTATGGGTATTCTCATCCAAGACTTTCTTCCTGAGCCCTCCAATTATCAATTAATTAATCAATCTGGGAACCTTTATTAAGTGTGTACAATGTGATGTCACTAGGATACAAAAAGAAGCCCAAAAACACCGGGTCCTCAAGGAGTTTATGATCTAAGGAGATTACAAGCAAATAAATATATACAAGTCAAGCTGTCTATAGATGAAAAGGAAATAATTAACCCAGGGCATAGCACAGTCAAATGCAAGCTCGGAGGGGTGTGTGGTTCTTAGCATCCCTTTGTGTTCTGCAGTGATACAGGTAAGAAGGACCAGAGCAGGTAGATGATTGCCCTTAGAGTCTGGAAAACTTACATCAGATTCTCTAACTACATGGAACTCTTCAAGTGACATTAAGTTCTCACAGGGGCATTTTTCTCATTTGTAAAATGCAAATGAAGCAGCTCAGTGACACAGAGGATAGAGTATCAGGTCTGGATGTAGGAAGAACTGAGTTCAAATGGGACATCAGTCACTCATAAGCTGCATATGCTGGTCAAGTCACTTAACCTTGTTTGACTCAGTTTCCCTTATCTGTAAAATGAGCTGAAGAAGAAAAGGGCTAAAGACAATTGAGTTTCTCTGTCAAGAAAACCCCCAAGAAGGTCACAAAAGTTGGACCCAACTGAAACAGCGACACCACAACAAGAAAATGCAAATAACAATAGAATCTACTTCTTAGTGTAGTCATGAGAATCAAGTAAGAATATGTTGGGTAAGTAGAAAAGGGGGAAATATTTTTATTAAAGACTTACAGGGTACTAATTACCATGTTCCACTCTATAAAGATATTTTGATTGATCCTCCCAAACCTGTGAATTAGGTGTTATGGTCAATAATTTTAATAATTTAATAAATATAGTTTAAGTAAAGTGGCTAATTTGGTTACAAAGAGCTGGACACAACTGAAAAAACTGCACATAATAGAATCTACTTCATAGTAGATAATAATAATAATAATAACAATAGTAGATAATAGTAGATAGATAATAGTAATAATAGATAATAGTAGATAGTAATAATAAAAGAATCTACTTCTTAGTGCAATTATGAGAATCAAGTAAGAGAATGTTAGGAAAGCAGAAAAGGGGGAAAACATTTATTAAACATTTACTGTGGACCGATTACTGTGTTCCATTCTATACAGATAATTCAATTGATCCTCCCAAACCTGAGATTTAGGTGTTGTGATCAATATTTTATTTTTGAGCAGGCATAGTTTATATAAAGTGGTTTGCCCAGGGTCACTCAGCTAGGAAGTGTCTGAGGCTGGATTTAAACTCAGGGCTTCCTGACTCCAGAGCCAGCACTTTATCTCCTCCATCGACCGAGATGATTTTGTGTGAGCCAGCACACACAGAGGTATACACACATATGCATATACATGTGGAAGAGAAAGACTCCCCAACAAGATCAGGGTCCCCTCTCAGTGTGGTGGGTTTGGCAAAAACATTCACATACTCCGTTAGTCTCCAAATTAAGGGACACAGATTTGTTGTAATTGTAATGCCAATTGAAGCAGGCTAAAGTTTCCAGGGAATTTAGCAAAGAGCTAGAAACAAGAAGACATTAAGCTGCTTGACAGCGGCCTAAAGCTCCAAAGCAGTTTTTAGCAAAGAGTCAGAATCAAGAAAATAACTTTCTAGGAAAGAGAAACAGAAATTAAGTTGATAACTTTATGGGAAAGAGAAACAGAAATCAAGTTGATAACTTTATGGGAAAGAGATTAGGTGGATATGCTAATATTATGATTCAGAGGTTCAATTGTAGAATGGGATTGGGGTAGTTCCTGTCATTGTGTTCTACAGCTTATAGACCAACAGAATCAGAATTAAATTATTGCTTTTGGCCACCATTTTTGGGTCATTCCCAAGGCCAAGTAGCCTTAGGGTTTCTCAGGCTTTGAGATTTTCTCCCACCTCATCATCCCCCCCCCCCCAAGTAATTGAAACCTAGATTCTTTGGGGGCAGAGGGACAGAAGCCATCTTCTTCTGGAGCTGCTGACAAGGGGTGAGGAACTGCCTGGGCCAGGGTAAATGCAGACTGAGAATGGAAGGCTTAGTGATGGCAGCAGCATCCAGGGGCTTTTGGGTCTAAGGACTAGGTAGCAGGTGGTGTTCACCTGTCCATGGCCTGGAGGCTGGAATATACAAAGCTCACCAGTGGTAGGGACAAGAAAAAAAATATCCTGGAGAAAATGGAGGATAATAAGAAAGCTGGGAAGAGGCAGACTTGTCTCATTGTTTGACCAGTGAAAATTGGATTCCCAAGGCATTGGAGAGCCTGTTTTCCTAAGTGAGTAGTTGGGTGCCCACCAAAAAGAAATCTCCACTGGCTGGCCTCTGGGATTAGAAGTTGGCCTTTGGAGTCCCCCAGGAGCAATAAGAGTAGATCCTCTTTCTTTTAGCAAAGTTCTGTTCCTGAGAGCTAAAGTTCCAAAGGAGTTTAGCAAAGAGTCAGAATCAAGAAGATAACTTTATGGGAAAGAGAAACATAGATTGGGCCGATATGCTAATATTATTGTGCAGAGGATGGTAGGAGTGAGGTCTTTGCCATCATTGAGTTCTCTGGCTTAGATTGGCCAGCATTGTTTGTGGAGCTCCCAAGGCCAGGTAGCCTTAGGGTTTCTGAGGTCTTGCAACTTTCTCACACCTCATTATATACAGTACATACATAATGCACACATATGTGGACATATGCGCTCACATCTTGTGCATCTATGTACACGTGTATGTATAAGTGTGTGCATGTGTGCACATTTGTACATCCACATATCTGGAACTAATACAGTATTAAAGTTACCTAAGGCCAGTGAGAAGTTAATATAATAGCTGACTTTATATAACTGTTCCATAAGGAAGTAAGTAACTTACATATATTATCCCCCCAGATCTCCACAATCTGTGAAATAAATGTTATTGTTATCGCCCCCATTTTTAGAGATACTGAAACAGATTGATGGGAATGATCCAAGGTCACAACTGGTGTTGGAATTGGCTTTGAGCTCAGCTCTTCCTAACTCCAAATCCAGCCCACCATGTCTGGAAGTTTCCTAGCTGCTTTTAAGAACTAAGTTTCTCAAGATCACATAGCCAGCCAGTGTGAGAGGCAGACATTGAATCTGCATCATTATAGCTCTGAGACCAATTCCTGATCCATCATGTCATGTTGCCTTACACCCAGTAGGTCCTTTCTTTTTTGCATCCATTTCAGTTCTGCTTGGTCTTCTGTCCCTCCCAGAAGACTTCTAATCTCACCACCATGTTCAAATTCCAGCCTTGACTGACATCACCTCCCTCAGCCTCCTCTCCCCTTAGACTGGAGGGCTGGAAGACAGAGTGCAGACATCTCCCAAAATCTTTGTACATGTCAGAAATTGGACTTCTGGCTCACTGCACTTGGCTCCTGTAGGTCTGTCTGGTTTCATCTCCAAGGAACAAGATGCCTCCCAGCTGGGTAGCATCTCTTGCCCTGCCCCAATCCCACTCCTATCATTTTTAATTTTCTTTGTAGTATTTTTTCTTCCTCTATTAGATTGCAAACTCCTTGAGGTCATGGAATGGCTTTCTTTTTATTTGTATCTCCTACCACCATGATTTTGGCAAATAATAGGCACTCAATAAATGTTTACTGAATTGAATTGCCAGAATGGGCAGGACTAAATGGACTTAACATCACATCTGCTTATAAATAGGAAACTTGTCCACCAGATTCACAGATACAGGGACCCACAAACACACACACACACACACACACACACACATCTTTAATCACCCCCGATAGATAACATTGTTAACACATTATCCAGCAAGCTGCTCAATGTCTTTAAAAATCATGGTTGGGGGGAAGGAGGAGGAAGCTGTACACAATGATCAGCAGATGGGTAAAACTGACAATGGGTAATTACTGTAACAGATAATTATTCCTTTAATGGAAAACTAAAACTGTCACTTTGGCAGTTTTGTTAATCTCCCAATGGAGCTGAGGTCTTTCTTTGGGTAAAAGCCTCTGCTAGATTGTGGATCAGAGCCTTACATGTTCCCAGTCCAGTTGTCAATTTGTGTGTGGGGGCGGGGGGGATGTGTTTTTGTGCACATGCACATTGTACCTGTGTACATACACACTGGGCACATGTCTATTTTTCTCTGTCAGTCTCTCTGTCTCTGTTTCTCTGTGTCCGTCTCTCCCCTATCATATGTTTGTTCATGTTTCCCCTCAATAGGCTATGAGCAAAATCATGATGATGTGAAAATTCTTTTTGGTCATGTAGGAAGCCACTAGGGTAGGGGAAGATACTCGATCTTGGTTTATCTTAGTCCCCAAAGCATAGACCAGACCTTGTCAGATACTTAACAAATGATTGTTGATTGCTTGCTTGATGGTACTAATCCTGCTTGTATCCCCAATCCTAAATATGGGGTTTTAGCTCTGGTAGGAAGGAGATAAAAACCAGATGAACCAAATAAACTAGAAACAGAAATACCTGTCTGGTGTTGACAGGAAAGCCAATGTTTAATCATTGGCAAGACAGTGACAGAATTGGTATAATTTGGCATTCCCCCTTACATTCCCAGATAGCTGATTCTTCGATCTCATTCTAAAGACTAAACTGGTAAACATTCATTTAATTCAACAAACACTAATAAAGCACCTAATATGTTCCATACACTATACTTCCCTTAAAGTGCCATATTTACTTCTTGTCTCCAAGTGGTCAAAAAGTGACAAAATGGAAAGAAACTTGGACTTTTAATTAGTAAATTAAAGTTGACTTACCATTGAGGTAAGCCATTGAGGGTGGATTATATAATATGTTCCTTTTCCTCACTCTAACAGGTCCAATCTTCCCCCCTGGATATTCTCACTGTGCCATGTATCATCTCCCACTTCAATGCTTTTACACATGCTATTTCCTTGGCAGCAACATGTTTCCTCTTCACCTTTTCCTCTTAGAATCTCCAACTTCATTCAAAGCCTTTCTCATGCAGAATGCAAGAATGGGATTGTTTCCTGATCAGAATCTCCAAATGTGAGATAATCACTATAAACTTGGCAGTGACTGTACAGGACATCATCAACACTCTTGAGTATTGGGTGAAATGAAGGTATCCTAAAAAAAAGATGGAGGAAAGAAAGGGAAGGAAAGCCTTGAATTTTATAATCTTGTATTTGAAAAATGGAAACAAGCCTGTGGAGCATTGATTTGTACCAGCATTTTATACAAGAAACATGAACTTTTTCTCCTAAAAACATTACCATTTGTCTAATTCAACCTACCTCTACAAATCTTGGCCTGTTATATTGACTGCTTGTGATCTTGAGTTCTTCCCTTTACTCATGTTCCAAAATGTTCTCAGTTTGGACCCTCCACATCTTCTCATTCTATCATACCTCGAAGGTCACCGTTTCAGGTGATTCTATTGCTCAAAGTTCTGGAGAGTCTGTGGATAGATTTCAGAAGCATCCATGAAAGTAGATGGGGAGAAGTTATATTTTAACTTCATTCCCCTTAAAAGGAAATTTACCATTTCCTTCAATTATGAATGTATCCACCAATCACACTTGATTTGGAGAAAGGACACGAAGACTCACAAGTCTGCTAATGGGGTTCATGTCAAAAAAAGTTCTAAACTCCTGGGTTAGAAGAATAATAGCTCATTATGGAAAGAACGAATCTCAAGAAACTTTTAAAAATAATTAAAAAGATGTTATTTAAAAAGAATACATGTGAGTGATTAAGAGATTTATGTGATGTGAATCCCTTTGTAGAGGGGACTAAAGCATTAACTCATAGACTAAAAAAACTTTATGATTGCCTTTCTTAAATGCTTTGCCCAAACATCGCTGTAGAAAAATTGAGGTCAGCCATTTCATTATCATTGAATTTATTTATTCATTGCTAATTTCTGGTCATGTAGTGCTGTTCCTTTGGAAAGTAATTAATTAGAATTTTTCATAATATAATGCATTCTAAAAATGATTTCATTTCAAAAATTGGAGTTCCCCCATAACATATCTAAAATAAATGCTATTTTACCCATGTAGGAAAAACAAAGGCAAAGTGTTTGGAAAGGATGATAAGCTGCTTACTAATTGCATATTAATGGAGAAAATATCAATCATTACTATGTCTAAGAGAAATGTTTTTTTAAATTGATGATGGGGGGAGTAATAGGTAGTTACAGAACTTCTGAAGATAGGACTACAGCAATAGATATGTCAAGTCAATGGGACCGATTGATCACTATTCAACTGAAGATCTCGAAAAGCTCAGCGACATCAAACATCCTTTGTTCTAATCCCTACCACCCACTCCCCTAATGTTACCTGCTCTTTCTTCTAAGAATCTCTCAACTCTTTAGTTCTTAGTCCTTGGGTCACTTCCATATTTGCCATCCTAAAGTCCATATTTCTTCAGCTCTGACACTTTGTTTATGGTTTAAAGGTTCCATTCTATGGTATCCTCTAATATCCAATGTTCTTAAATCCCTTTTAGTTTTGTCATTCTGCAGTCTATGTTATTATGTCCCTCCCATATCTTGCAAGCTCCACTAAAATCTTCCCTTGGATATGGAAGTATTCTCAATTGGTTGGCTTTGGGATTAGCTGTTATACCACTGAGATTGGTAAAATGAGGGTGGTGGAGGGAACAAGAATGCATTAAGTTCTGACTATGTGCTAGACACTGTACCAAGTTACCCAGAAATATCTCATTCAATCATTACAACAACCCTATGAGATGCTATTATTCTTCTCATTTTACAGATGAAGAAAATGGGGCAGGCAGAGGTTAAATGACTTACCCAGGATCATATATCTAACAAGGTACTGAGATTGTCTTGAACTCAGGTCTTCTTGACTGCAGACCCAACACAGTATTATTCATTATATTATATAGAAAAATGAGGTATGGAGCTGTCCATCAGCACTCTCATCTCAGACTAAGCATATTGCTCTGATCTACCACAGTAGGTTAGGGAGCTAAGCTAGCTTGGATTCAAGCCCAACCTCAGACATTGACTGTGTGATTTGAGGTGAATCAATTAATCTCCCTCAGCAACCCCAAACAACTCCAGAAACTCATCAATTACCAAGAAGTTTCAGAACTATATTGCTGAGGGATTTTTACTCATCAAAATGGAAGAAAACTATGGAATTTCTATAGAAATGGAATCATAAATTTGGTCCTTTTTTGCTGAGGCAATTGTGGTTAAGTGACTTGCCCAAGGTCACAAAGCTAGGAAGTATAAGTGTCTGAGGCCAGATTCCTCAGATCCTCCTGACTTCAACGCTGGTGCTCTATCCATTGTACAACCTTGCTGACCCTGTTTGGTCATTTTTTAATGTTCTAAATATTGTGTTAAGTTCTAGGGATATGAAGATTAAATGAAAATGACTAACCCCTGCCTCAAGAAGTTTACATTTCAGCGAAGGAGATAGGTATATGTATAAATATATGGAAAATCAACTGTTTGTCAGAGGGAAGGCTTAGTTCCTTTAGCCAATGTTCTAAGAATGTGTTTCCTCTTTCTGGACCATCTGAAGCATCCTCCTCTCTTCACACTATTTTTTCCAGTCCTGCTTTAAATATACCACTTAGAAGCTGAATGCAGCACCTCAACTATAGTCAGATTATAGAGGATAGCCTACAGATTAACTGGACTGTCAGACCTAGGCACAAAGGCACAATTGCATGAATATATATATAACCAAGTTATATATATACATATATATATATACATATGTATATATAACCAAATTATATATATATATATATATATATATATATGTGAATATAATCAAAACCTATGGGTTTCTTCAATGCTGGAAGCCAGTGCTTCAAGTGCTGAATTTGCCAATTTCTACCTACGAGATATTGATCAAGTCTCGTATCTTTCATTTTCATTTGGAAAATGAGGGAACCAAGACTAGATTACTTCTAAGATTCTTTCCAGCCTGAGATCTAGGATCCTTTGGTCCACAGATTCATGGAATGTGAAAGAGGATCAGGAAAAAAAAACAGTAAGACTTTAAGATATAGAACATAGACTATCAGAGTGTGAAAAACTAGAATTGGTGGGTGAAAAAAACTCCAGAGGAAAATATAGTACTGATACTGTGCCATTTGATAATTAATGTTATTTTGTAATTCATCCTTTTCCCATTTTGTCAAAGCCCCCCTCTCAGCTTAGCCCCCAGTCTGAACTAAGCCTAAATGATCACTCCCAGCCCCCAGCATATTTGCACAGCTTAAAGAAGGATCCCTGCTTTTGTACTCTGTAAACAGAGAATCAGTTTAGACTGGGTCTTCCCAGGAGATGTCTCTACCAGCCTTGCTTTTTCTCATTAAAGTCAGGAGAGACTTGGTCTACAAAGAGAAAGCCAAATTGGAGGTAGGAGGTCATGGTTGGAGTGGAGGGGTGAACATGATCCAGATGGTTTTTGTTTTTCTAGCCCAGATTGGTAGATCTAGATCAGAGAAGGGTGTAATCAGCCATCCCTCTTTTCCCAAAAGACTAATCCTATCACCAGGAGATTATTCCTGCCTTCCAAGGATTAAGTAAGGGAAGGACTGATGTAACTCTCAACCCTACTCAAATATCTATCATTTGGTCTTTTTCTTGCCTTTGCTAGGGAACTCCAAATGATGTACTGTTGGGCAAATCAGAAGGAAGACATCTGGCTTTAAAATACCCCAATGGAGTTCATTATTTCATGTCTTTTTTCAGCAAAAGGCCAGTGACCACACTACTGGTTATTACTAGTCTAATGAAGAAATTTATCATGTTCAGGTTCTTGCTGAAGTTCCACCCTATTTTTTTTTTTACAAACACACATGTCAATCTTATTAAAATGATATCTTGCTCTTGAGAACAATGTGCTTCAACTTTTTATTAATTATTTTTTTGGCCAATTCCCAATTTTATGAATAGACTCCTGGGCTCTGAAAATCCATGGCAGGGAATGAGTAGAAAGAGTATTATTTCTGGAGTCACCAAAAAGCTTGGTTCCAATCCCACTTTTGATGTTAACTGTCACTTGAACAATTTGCTCAATATCTTCAGATCTGTTTTCTCCTCTATAAACTGGCAATAGTTCTGTTTGTACCCACCTCACAAGGGTTTTATGAAGGTCAAATAAAAATGTGGGTATATGTATAAACATATATGTATATATGTTTATATATATATATGCAGCCTAAGAGGACATACATCCTTTAGGGAGAATGTGTCAAATACAGAAAGAGATCAAATTTTATATTATTTGTTCCATGCAGTCCTTTCCATCAGAGCTTGGATTAGTCCAAGCTCTTTAGGTGACAATCTTCCTTACCCATCCCTTACATGTTGCTACCTTAATATGTCCCTGGTCATACATCACATGTTCCAAAATGACAACTAATCCCACTCTCGGGGGTTTGTCAATTAATATGTTTGAAGTTTATTAAGCATGTATGCTTGCAAAAAAATAGTGTACTGTCATTCATACCAGCTGGTTTTGACTAATTTTAGGCCTGAGCCACTTCATTAGAAACTTTATATTTAACTAAACTCGCAAGATGATTGGTTGAAGATATCTTAACAGGACTCTTCACCTTTCCTCATTCTTCTCACAATACTTGTGGAAACTTAAGTAGCAATCAGCTCTGACATATATGTATATATACACACATATATGAAAATTCTTTTTTGTTAAAATGTGATATGAGCACTAATAATGGCTCACATTATAAAAGTAAAGCAAGTGTCAAGTGGGCAACTAACTTAGGTAAGGTCACTCTGGGAGTTTGCAACTAAAAGGATTTTTATTAGCAATATAAAATACAATAAGAATTATTGGCAATCAAAATGCAGCACCTTCCCAGTTCCATCATGAGTCACCCACTGAGAAGCCAGTGAAAACATGGGGAGCATTTTCAAACCCTGAGGCAAGGCTACACTAGTAAAAAGTCAACTTTGGGCTGAATGGATCCTGTCTGGATGGAGGATCTTGCCTTGGAGAAGGATGTGCTTCAGTGTATCAAAGAATTTCAGATGTCTCTGTCTGAGGTGATGGAAAATTCCCTTAGTTCTAATAAAAAAGATCCAGACTTGAGAGAGATAAAACTTCCTTTGAGGATGAAAGGAGACATTTCTGAATCCTTTGTTACAAATCAAAATAGCCCATTAATTGTTTCTCAGAGTGACCTAGAATGGATAGCCAGGAACTAATCAGCTACCTGTTTCTGTGCCTGATCTGCTTTTGTTTTGACTTTGAGCAAGTCACCTGCGTCCCTTTTCCTCTGTTTGTACATATGTGCAAGCCAAGGCACTTAGTTGCAGTTTGGTAATTTATAGACATTAGAGATGAGAGCTTTATAGTATCATTGTTGAGAATTTCATTGTCTATGTTTGTACTTAGCAACTTATTTCCTATGACAATTCATAGTATTTATGATTCCCTCCTTTTCTGTCTTGCCTCCTCTTAATCTCTCCGTTCTCTATATCTTCCCTAAACTCTTCTCCCATCACTATTTTCTTTCATCCTCCTTGTCTTCCTTTTACAACTATCTTTCCTCCTCTTTTTTCTTTTTCCTACTCTATCTTTTCTCAATTCCACATATATTTACTGTGCTGTTGCCCACTAGATCCACTATTGGCCATAGCTGAAAAAAGAGTCTTGAAGAAATATATCCCAGCCCTTCCAAGATTGACGATGGGTAATGAGGGTCACAATCTCTGCTAATTAATTGTTAGTAAAAGGTTATTGGCTGTTTCAGAGTTTATAAAACAATCGTCTATTTCTATCATCTCTAATGGATTTCTTTGTAGAGAAAAGACATGGACAGGTTCTCTTCAAAAGATGATGTGCTCTAGGGCACTTAATAGATAATTGAGAGGAAATGGCTGCCTGTGGAAGCTCTTCACCAAAAAAAAGAGCCTGTTAAAAGTCCTTTTCTGAAAGCTTCTAGAGAGGATAATCAGATAGCCGTATGGACATGGACAAGCCTCACAACTAAGCCATTTGGGAGTACTTTGGGATTCTGAAATACTGGACTGGCAAGGTGCAAGTGGTGCAAGACAAAAAGCATTCACCTTGGGACAATGAGGAGGGCTGCCAGGATTTTGATTAAGCAATAGCTGAGCCAAGATCATTAAGACCCAAGATTTTATCTCTACAGCACAAGACAACTCTTAAATTGTATAGAAATTGCATACAACTATTGTTCTATAATATATTGAATAGTACAACTATACAATAGAGTATAGTACAGTGTATTGTACAACTATAAATTGTATAGAAGGTGTTCACTGAATTATTAAAGGAGTCCTCACTTCTAAAAGTTCCCTCCTCCAATGATCACTACCTTTATTCATTCCACAGTGCCTATTAAAGTCTTTGACATATTATAGATTCTAAATAAATAATCTTTGTATTGTACTGGGATTATTTCCACTCACAGAGAAGTTGGGACCTATCAGAAATTAACAAATGCCTGTGTAGATAGAAGTATGGAAACATGACGTATTGAATTAAAATGTCACAAAATATGTATTTTATATGAAGATCTTACTTCAGGAGTTCTGTTGTATTTGGGAATATGGCATTATTGCACCAACAGGATAAGTAAGTAGGTAAGCAGGCTGTGAGAGGGGGCAGAGAGTCGAGAGCCACATTGTGTTAAGGAAGGTCACTGGTGTCCCGGCCCATCAGTGTCCCAAGAATGAATGATCATCTTCCCTCTAAGAAAATCTCAATTTCACTACATTCATATTGTTCAATAGATGAAGACAAGTGTGAATATGGAATCATCTGGGGCAATGAGGAGCGTAATCATATTCTCCCGCACCACAGGAAATTCACTTAGCAAGTCATACTTCTATGTGGAACTTTCATCAAGATATTTGTATTGTGTGAACGTATAGGAAGAGGAGAGAGAATAAATAAAACATAGTGTAGAAACTTCTGCATTTCAAACAAATGTTCTACATAGGGGACAAAATAAATCTGAGCAAACTAAACTTATTCACGCTTTTCTCCCTCAGACACATGCTCTGTAACTGAAAAAAGGAAATCTGTCACATTTCTTGGCATTTACTTTCTTTATCTGGAATACTTTGTTAGAATTTCTAGGGGTCTCATTCAAGTGAAAGGGGAGAGGCCCCAACATGAAGTGGAACCCTTATGGTGACCCTAGAAGAAGCTTGATTGGGAGTCCTATAGGATAAGGAAAAAGGGAAATGTCATGACCTGCATTATCGTGGCGGGAGACGTTCACCTGTGAGCTGACAGATCTATGGAAAGACAAGAGGTTTGAGTTTGTTCATGTTTCATGGGCGATCATGAAAATCTACATTCAGCATCTTCTGGTTTGGATTAATGTCATTTATAACCTTGGGACATTTTGTAAATGAATCCCAGCTATGGCTTGATTTGCCTCTACCTTCAGCATCATCAACATCATCATCATCATCACAAGTGCAGGAGAAAAAAGGGGGGCTGTCATTAGAGATAGGAAGTCTTGGGATCAAGTCCTGTCTCTATTGGTGGGGCAATCTGTTCTAGAGCAAGTCCCTTAGCTTTCCAATCCCCACCCCCAAACCTCCAAGCAATTCACTTCAAATATAAGTTATGTGAGTTTCTGATCTGAAGAAATAAAGGAGCTTTTAACACCAGGAATTCTTCCAGTGGATTAAAACACTAATTTAGACCCACAAAAGCCTCCAATTGCTATTCCTTTTAAATAGTCCTTTACAGTTTACAAAGCACTTTCCTTAAAATAACCTAAAATTTATATAGTGTCTGACATATTAACCTCAATGCATAAATAAGAAATCTGAGCCCCAGATGATTCCATATTCACAGTCTCAGATTTTTGGAACACAAAGAGAATGACAGAGCAAGGACTTAGACATATTTTCTGAAGCCAAAGGGGCCACTGTTCTTTCCAATGAATCTCACTCTCCTAAGTTGAACACATACTCCTCAGAATTGTCATAATTTTTTCTTCAGTGACAAAACTTCAATTTTCCATTTTATTCACTTGCTTGATGGCCACAATACAATATAATGCCAAAAATATAATTAAACAGATTCTATGTTCTAGATCTAGTGCTGGGTATTTGGCATAAAAAATAATAATAAAACAAATATCTTCTCAAAGAGATGGCTGTGCTATTGATGTCCTTGGTCCCATAGTGGCTTCTTTTTTTAAGTTGGAAATAATGAATGCAGGCAGGAGCTGTCCACAACTGAAGTATCCTCAGAGCAACAAGGAGGGTGTCCTTAAGCCTAGTCACTGTACTTGAGCAAAATCAGTCAACCAGCATTGATTCTAAACTCTATAGACCAAAAAAAGGGGTACAGGATATAAAACTTGTTAGAATAACCAGTAATTTATTTCCTTTACTTTAGAATAATGATCTCTGCTTGCCCTGTGGATCTTTCTGGTTCTATGTGTATGATCTATTGCCCTGAGCCTTAGTTGTTTCTCCTGACATGCTCTCAGGTTACAAATGCTCCTGGCTGATCCTTTCTTCCCAGGTTGAGATCTCATTACAATCCAGAAAGTAATCTCTGTTCCTACCAAAAGAACTGCATACAGTGCTCTGCATATAGTGTTTGTTTCCTACCTCAGTGCTTTTGTACACCTTGTGCAAGCATGCTGAGAAAGCTATTTTTCTTCACTTTTTTCTTCTTAGAATCCCTAGATCTTTCAAGATTAATTTCAACTAAAAAAGGCCTTTTCTGAGTTTGAAAGTGAGAGTGCTTTTGACACTTGGAAGTTACAATTGTCTTTATTTTTTTGTATGTTTGCTTGCTATTGGGATTAAGTGACTTGTTCAAGACCACAGAGCTAGTAAGTATATATCAGAGGCAAGACACAAACTCCCTCTTGACTGGCAGCTGCTCTATCCACTGCACCACCTAGCTGCCCCAGTCTTTCTTTTTGATATAGTTGTGTGTTTATTTCTTCTGTATTGATCTTGATGTCTCTTCCTTCCTGCCAGTAGAGTGTAGACTATAACTTTAGATGGAAGTTTTCTTCTGAAGTATGTAGCATAATCTGACACATAGTAGGCACTTAATATTTACCACTGGAATTGAAGTGAACTGAAGTTATTAATGACATTATTGGAAAGCAGCCTTGGTCAGTGGGAGTGATTAGGAGTATATCAGTCAATGGGTGAAAGAAGTTTCTTGTCACAAGCTTAAGACACTCCCATCACAACCCTTGACAAATCCAACCCTGAGATTAAATTGACAGTTTTTTTTTCAAAGTGACTTTCAGTAGGGCCCTCAAAGCATCTGCTTCCCATCATCAGACTTTAAAATCTGTGGTACGTTGCACAATGTCATTTTTTTTTTAAATTCAGAGACGCTATCTGCATTCTCCACAGTTCAAAGGGACCATCGAATTGCAAGATTGTAAGGGACCTTGGGAAATCACTGAACTCTCCCTGCTGCCTTCACAAAGGACCACCAAAGGCTATGTCTTCACACCCAACTAAGCTGGCTATTTTCACAGCATGTATTAAAGTCCGAGAACTGCTGATAGTAGGGCAGATGTTCAATTCAATAAATATTGATGACAACTTACTATATGCAGTCTCTTAAGCTCAGTAAGAAGGGAATGATACCATATGTTTATATATATATATATATGCATGCATACATATATCCACATACATTTATATATATATACACAAATACAGTTGCATAAATATATATATATACACAGACACATACATTTGTACAAACATATATATATACACACATACATTTGTATGAATATATATTTACACACACATACATTTGTACAAATATATATATATATATACACATACATTTGTACAAATATATATACACACACACACATACATTTGTACAAATACGCACACACACACACACACACATACACACATACATTTGTACCAAAAAAAAGCAGTGAGGACTTCCCCCAGAGGAATGAGAAGATGGAAAAATTTGTTCTAACAGCCCTAGTGATGGCTGAAGCAGGAGCTGTGCAGCATTGAGACCTCAAAGGTGCCAAGGTTATTCACTGTATCCCAGGTCACTGTCAGTCATGATTTTTGTCTTGCCAATGGACTTCGATTTCTCAGGAAGAATGAGTAAGGCTGATGTCTGTGCAAGTCCACCTCACTTCAATTCAATTCACATGTAATTCAAGCCCTCGCCCCATGATGTCATTGGTCTTCTTGGAAAATAAAGAACGTAAATGTGTTTGTATATATTTCTATAACTCATAAGAGGCAAAAATAGTCCAATGATGACAATCTGAAAACCTCAGTTCATATGGTACCTTCGCCACTCAAACTCGGGTGACTTTAGTCAAGTTACTTCATCTCTCTGGTTCTTAGCTGCCCCATCTTTCAAATCAAGGGTTGGATTAGATGCCTTATAAGGTTCCTTCCAACTAGAAATTCATGATCTTATGAAATTATGGAATAAATTGAAGCCACTTGTAGGTGTTGCTGATTGAACTAAGCCTTGAAGGAAACAGGGGAGTCTGGAAGACTGAGTTCTATTTTACCACGGGAAATAGCTAGTACAAAAGTAGGGAGGTAGTAAACAGTATAGATGAGTTTGTATGCATTCTGTAGTATGTTAAGACATAGATTAAACTAAAGCTGTGAAGGTCCAAGGGAAGAGATGGCATTTTATTCTGAAAACATCTGCTTGAGAATCTTTCTTCAAAATGAAGAATCACTAACAGATGTTTGAGTTTCATTTCAATTTCTAAAAGGATTCTTGAATTGCTATAGTGAGTATATCCTTTTATAATGAAGAGTGAACAAAAGCCAGAGATTCTAAGATCCTTATTCATGTCTTCACTAAAATCTCTACTAGTGCATATGTCTACTGAGCTAGTATCCTTCCTTTTGGTCATTTCATGTGCCATGAGCACCAGACATGACCTGAGCTGCCTGTCAGCTGCTGCTTTCACCATGTCCTCAGTATAGTCATATATTGTCCCACACATTTGGGTACTAATATTTTCACATTGTTTTTCACACAAAATCATCCCCGAAAATATATTCTACTCACCATCCCATGGCTTATCATCTATCGTTTTGATTTTTCTGAGATTTTGATGATTCATGGTTCTGTATCATCATAGGAAGAATATCAAGATTAAGACATTTTGTGCCACAGCTAAGTTTGGGTAAAAGTATTGAAAATGTCTTATATTTAATCTAGGTCCCTTTCTTTCCCCTATCCATTTCTAGATTCAACTTATCCTTTTCCTTCAAGGTTTCTCTAAGGTGTGATTTTATCCTCATCTTTATTTTTAAAAAAGGAAAAGAACCCACATATGCAAAAATGTTTATAAAAGCTTTTTTTGTAGTGGCAAGGAATTGGAAATTTAGTGATTATATGAATATAATGGAATATTATGAGAAATGATAAGCACGTTGATTTCAGAAAATCCTGGAAAGACTTACATGAATTGATGCTAAGTGAAGTGAGCAGAAGCAACAACAAGATTATATGATGATCAACTGTGATGTTCTTGGCTCTTCTCATCAATGTGGTGTTTCAAAGCAATTTCAATAGACTTGGGATGGAAAATGCCAATTGCATCCAGAGAGAGAATATGGGGACTGAAAGTGGATTGAAGCTTTCTATTTTTACCTTTTTGTTTGATAGTTTTTTCCCCTTTTGGTTTGATTTTTCTTGCTCAATATGACAAATATATTATATATTAAATATATTTAATATATTAAATATGGAATATATTAAAAAGGATTGAACGTATTTCACCTATATCAGATTGCTTACTGTCTTGAGAAGGGAGAAGGTAAAGGAGGGAAGGAGAAAATTGGGAACCCAAAGTTTTATGAAAATGAATGTTTACATGTGCTTGGAAAATATAAAATTCTATTGAAAAAAAATCTTTAATTTATTTTCACTTTTGTGAACCTGTGATTTCCTGGAGGCAAAGAACTCCCAGTGAAGAAAATTCTCCCAGTGAAGATATTATGGATGACCATTCTAGTACAAATATTCTTAGTGAGTGGTTTGCGGCACTGAGCAGAAGAATAACTTACTTCTCTAGGATCATGCAGAAGGTAAATGTGTATATGTTATCAGATGTGGGACTTTAACCAGAAGCTCAAGCTAGCTTTGAGGCTCTCCAGACAGTGTATCAGACTGTGTTATGTTTCTGTACTTCCAGATGTGGACTTCCAGATGTGTAAAATAAAGCAGCTGAAGTATGTCTTTAAAGAACATCAACACAGAATCTAAACTCTCTTTGCTTCTCTGGGTTATCTTCAATATATGTCAAGAAGAGGGAGAGACTATTTCCCTTGTTAGTCCTATTGGCAGTAGATCCTACCTTTCTAAGCTTTACACCTCACCTATACTGCCTCCTAGACCATTCTAGCCTGAAGCAGTTTTTCTAGTTAGTAATATTCAAATATTTATCAGGTATTGACTAGAAATGACAAAATCTATGATCTAGTCATTCAATTTGCCATCATTTTTAAGCAAACAATGAAGTTACTCCCCCAGGGTCCATTGATTGCCTAGAAAAAAAAAAAAAAACACAAAACATTGCAGTGATAGGAAGAAAACTTGACATTTTTCCAACAGCAGTTGGGCAATGCTTCAGTGTCTGCTACATATCTCAAAGTTACTTTGGGAAATGCTCCCCCTATGCTCTAATTTAACTTCCTCCTGGGAAATGCATAACAGCATTACCACTACATGGAAAAAAAATAATGGCTCATATTGATAAATAGACCAACAATAATTTATTAAGCACTTAATATTTGTCAAGGACCACACTAAATAATGTAAACACCAGAAAAATGAAATAAACAAACAAACAAACAAAAAAACACAGTTTCTTCCTCCGGCAATGATTTCACATGTAGATGTATAAACATATACAGAATGCAGACAAAATGAATCTAAAAGAGTTTGAGGAGAGGCTCTACAAGCAACTGGGAAAATTATAAAAAGATTTCATGGAGAAATTGGGGCATTAACTGATTCTGGAAGAAAGCCAAGGGTTCTAAGAAGTGGAAATGAGGAAGCAGAGCTTTAAAGGAAAGGAAGCCAGACAACTGAAGGGGCACAAAGAAATACTAGAATTAGAAAAGTCAGTAGGATCATTTTAGTCTATTTTCCCCTCCCCTTTTTAAAAAGAGATAAATAATCTAAAGGCCTGAGAGGATTATGATTCTCTTAAGATCACACACAATTAATGATAATGTCTTCACACTCCAAAGCCAGTAATTGTTATATTATCAATATGTACACAATCAAAGAGAGGGGGCTTTGTTTGTTTTTGTTTTTGTTTTGTTCTTTAATTTACAATTTAGCTAACATGGAGGAAAGAGTTAACTTATTTCATGAATTTCCAATGTAGAACCAGGAGCCATACAGGTGAAAAAGAGAATAGTTTAGGCTCTATGTCAGGAAAACCTCTTAAAATGAGAGTTGTCTTGGAGGGCAAAGGTCTGTCTCAGGAGTCAACCTTACTAGAGGGTTTCTCCAGCTGCTAAGGTCTTCCTACCTCACACTGCCTACTACTTACTCTGCATATATCCTGTAGATCCAATTATTTATATATGGTTTCCTCCTTTGGACTGTAAACTCTTTGAGAGCAAGGACTCCCTCACTAGAGATCTCCAAACAAGAACTGGGTGACCATATGTATCAGGTAAACAATATGGGTGATTATTTTTCAGGTATAAGTTGGATTATATAACATTTGAGGTCTCTTTGTACTCTGAAGTCCTGTGATTCTGTAATGAGATGAAGGTTCATGGGGAAGGATGAAAGAAATTCATGAGATGCCGACTGAGAAAACTTGGATTTAAATTGCAGCTCTTTTTCTCACTAATTTGCAGCTCCAGAGTAGCTGGTTACTCTCAGAGCCTCAGTTTCTTCATTTGTAAAATGAAGTTAGAATAAATGACTCCCAAAGTCCTCTAACTCTATCACCTATTAAGGCATGGAAGAGTTATGACCAGTCTTATTACAATTTATGCCCCAAATTCTAGTGCTCTGTAAACTGGACCATACTGTCCATGAGAGGCCCAATAAAAAGTATTTATTTTGCTCATGATTGACCAAGAACCACCTTCTGTGGGAAGTATTTCTTGCATATTCCAGCAAATTGTTTTTCTCCATGGAAGATTCCCTTCCAACGATCCTATATTCATTGCAGTGCCCACCTAGGTATTTACATATTGCCAGCTTATTTTCTTAGTTGGTACCTCTGTTTCCTCATCTGTAAAATGGGGATTTAGTAATTTCACTCTTATTACACAAATATATTAGGAGGAAGTCAGCTTGTATAGAACAAAGCATCATTGAAATTGAATGAGCAAGCAGCACACGGGGGAGGGCTCAGAATGAAAGGCTCAGAACTTCTCACCATGTTCCATGTGGAGCCCCATTAGCATTTTATGTTAATAAAAGGTGGTTCACGTTATAATCCATCATTACAATTATGATGAAGCTATCGACAGTTAAACAGCAATGTTTTATCATTGATTCAAAGGTCGGGACAGTCCTCCCCCTACATCCAAATACCCCACTGACTTTTTCAGGGTCATCTGCACAGGTGGGGAGGGGCTCTTACAATGGCTCAACTCCCATTTACCCTATGTCTTGTTCATCTATACTTGTTGCCTAGTGTTATACTGAATTAAACAGTGATCTCCTTGAGGGAACTTTTTATTCCCTATTTAACACAGGGCCTGGTACCTAGTAGGTGTCTAATAAATGTGTGCCAACTGAGTACCTGATTTGTTGGTCCACAGAAGGAGAAAGAGGAGAAAATAAACCTCATATCTCAATCTGTAATGGAAACATTTTGTCCATTGGACTTGGCCAAGAGCATCCCACAGTGCCCCTTGTGCAGCTGGCACCTCCCTCTGATGGCAAAGGCACTTTTCCAGGGCAAACCTCTCTAACAGTTATGAGGATAATCATAAATCCCTTTTCTGTAGTGCTTGGTGGTCACTGAGGGCTTTTCCAGGGATACATAAGCTCATTTGATCCTCTTAAAAGCCTTGTGACGAGCTTTATCCATTTGGGGTATGTGGGGTGCTGAGGGAGGATTGAAGCTCTGGGGTGAAGTCTGCTTTGCAGGGCCGCTCCTCCACTGGCCCTCAGTTTTCACACATGGCCCCAAGAAGCTAGAGCATCCTCAGTGACCGCATCTCAGGAGAACTGTCCTGGCAGAAGAGCTAATCCAAGGGCTTCAGACATGCTGGGAGTTGGGGAGGTCGTCCCAAGTATAAGGAGACTTCCCTTTGCACAATGGGTGGATGAGAACAATTTGTTCCAAAGGACCTGAAGGCTGCTACAGCTGGCACTGTGGAGCTTAGTTCATGGGCAGACATCAGAGACACTGGGCCTTCCAGTGCATCCCCAAACGTCTTAGCTTTTATCTAAGCAGCACCATCTGGCAGACGCAGGGAGGCTGAGACCCACCTCATAGTCATCTTCCTGAGCTCAAATCTAGTGTCAGACACTTACAGTGGGAGCCTGTATGTCTGCGTACACATCTGAGTGCAAATGTGCACACACAAATATACAATACACATGCATGTACACAAGTGAATATATGCATACATACATACACACATGTGCCCAAACACATACATCTACATGAATGTAATATGTATTTGTGCATGTATGTGTGTGCAAGAGAGGAAAATTTGGAACACAGTCTTACAGAAATGAATGTTGAAAACTATCTTTACATGTACATATATAATGTATACATTATATATAGTAGTTATAATTATATATAGCTAAATATACCTGCATATAATTATAACTATTCATATATAACTCTCTATATGTATATTACATGCATGTATATGTAAACTATATACACATATATGTGCTATAAGTTGTGTGTGTGTGGGTATAGGTAGATAGAGAGTTAGCACAAGTGATGAGAAGGATAATGATGGGGATGATGCTGATTCCCATTACAAAGAAGGAAAGAATTAAATAAAAAAGTAAGTAACTGCCAGAATCAGGATGGTAACCCAAGTCTTTAGCTCAGGACATTTTTATAACGAGCTGGGACAGATAAGCAGAGGAATCTTACCACTGTACTGACATTTATGTTAGTATTTGTGAGGAAGGCTGCTACTTTCTCATTTCCTTTTCAGGAAGAATCTTCACTGTGGAAATCCTCAAGTCTTCAACCAGTTGACATGCTCCACTATTTCTCCCCACCCTAAACTAACTCCACATCCAATTGTTCTCGCGCCCTAAACCTGGGATTTTCACTGTTGGATTCATTCCTCTTTCTCCCCTTCAAGAATCCTCATACTAAATGCAAATTAAGACAACTCTGAGGTACCACTACACACCTCTCAGAATGACTAAGATGGCAGGAAAAGATAATGACAAATGTTGGAGGGGATGTGGTAAAACTGGGACACTGATGCATTGTTGGTGGAACTGTGAACGGATCCAACCATTTTGGAGAGCATTTGGAGCTATGCTCAAAAAGTTATCAAACTGTACATACCCTTTGACCCAGCAGTGTTTCCATTGGGCCTATATCCCAAAGAGATCTTAGAGGAGGGAAAGGGACCCCCATGTGCAAAAATGTGGCAGTTCTTTTTGTAGTAGCAAGAAACTGGAAACTGAGTGGCTGCCTATCATTTGGGGAATAGCTAAATAAGTTATGGTATATGAATGCTATGGAATATTATTTTTTATAGGAAATGGTCAGAAGGAGGATTTTAGAGAGGCATGGAGAGACTTACATAAACTAATTCTGAGTGAAGTGATTAGAACTAAAAGAATGTTGTACACAGCAACAAGATTTTAGGATGATCAGTTCTGATGGATGTGGCTCTTTTCAACAATGAGATGATTCAGACCAGATCCAGTGATCTTGTGATGATGAGAGCCATCTGAACCAGACAAAGGGCTGTGGGAATTGACTGGGGACCACAACATAGCATTTTCAGTCTTTTTGTTGATGTTCATTTGCATTTTATTTTCTTTCTCATTTTTTCCTTTTGATTTGACTTTTCTTATGCAACAAGATAATTGTGTAAATATGTAGGCATATATTGACTTTAACATATATATATTTTTACTATGTTTAACATATAATGGATTGCTTGCTATCTAGGGTAGAGGGTGGGGGGAAGAGAGGGAAAATTGGAACACAAAGTTTTGCAAAGGTAAATGTTAAAAAATTATCCATGCATATGTTTTGAAAAAAAAGTTTTAATAATTAAAAAATTAAAAATCCTCATACTATTTCTCCATTAAATTCCTCTCTGATTGCTTTTATGGAATGATTTGAAGGCAGCACTATAGCTGACCGGTTCAGTTCTCATGTGAAAAGAATCCCATGTCCAGCACACTTGCCAGGTGATCCTGCCACCTGCTGGACACTCTCCACTGGGAGGGGATGGGGAACCCAACAATCCTAAAACATCATGGTCAGCTAGCAAGCTCTTTAAATTTGGGGGACAGTTTTTCACCCCGAGTCTAAATATTTCTTGGTTTTTTATGTTATGTTTGAGTTTGGCTTTTGGTTTTGCAATCTTCACCCAATGATCCTGGTTTGGTACTCAGGGTCAAGTAGAACAAGTTGAATTTGTCTGCAGTATGATAGTCCAACAAATACTGGAAGCCAGACAACATCCTGACTTTGACACTGCCTAATTACTTAATCTGAAGTAATTTGTTTCACTTTTCTGAGTCTCAGTTTCCACACTGGAAAAAAATGAGACTATAGCACAATGAAAGGAACACTGGATTTGTTTTTATGTCAGTCCTTCAATATTCTACAAAAGAGATGTCAGGAATGATCTCAGCTGCTCTCCCCAAAATGGAAACATATGCTCAGATACTGTTCTGAGCCCAAGAGAAGTTTGAAGAACTTGCAGCCATCCTGGGAAGATGAGGCATGAAGATGCAGAGCAGTTCAACAAAAAACTGCACTACAGAAAATCAAAAGCAAATGGACTGATTTGAAGACATTATATAGACACCTAAAATTTGCCCATCCATCCATATCTGTCTACCTGCCTATCTAATCATTTATTTATCTGTTCATGTATCCACCTACCTAGCTAGCTAGTTCTGTCAATCTATTATCAAGCAAGTATTCAATTGATCAACAAGTATTTATTGAATGCCTACTATGTGACAGCAAATGTGCTATGTACAATGTGTATGATACAAAGATGAAAGTAGTATAATCCCCACCCATAAAAAGCTTGTTTTCTAGCCTGATTTCAGAAAAGCTTGGAAAGAATTAACATAAACTGATGCTGAGTGAAGTGAGCAGAACCAGGAGAGCACTGCACACAGTGACAGCAAGATTATGTGATGGTCAACTGTGATAGTTTTTGTCAGCAAGATAGTAATCCAAAACAATTCTAATAGAATTGGGAAGGGAAATGTCATATTCATCTAGAGAGAGAACTATGGAGACTGAATGTGGATTAAAGTATAATGTTTTCAACTTTTTTATTTGCCTTTAATTTCTCATGTTTCTCCCCCTTTTTGGTCTGATTATTCTTGCATAATATGACCAATATGGAAGTATATTTAAAAAGACTGCACATATTTACCCTATATCAGATTGCTTGCTGTCTTGGAGAGGGAGGAGGGACAAAAATTTGTAATACTAAGTCTTACAAAAATGAATATTGAAAACTATCTTTACGTGTACTTAGAAAAATGAAATATTATTGAGAAAAAAGCTTGTGTTCTTTTGGCAAAAACAACATATGTACATGTAGATGTTTGGAAGATTTATGCTTGTACACATTATACAAATATATATTATATATTTGTTTTGTTGACAGCTAGAAGTACAGTTTATGGATCTGAGTTCTATCCAGCCACAGATACTTACTAGCTATGTGACCCTGTTCAAGTCATTTAATATCCTTTTCCTCATCTGTAAAATCGGGATAATAACAGCACCTATCTCACAGACTTGTTGTGAGGATTAAAGGAGATAACGTTGACAAATTGCTTTACATTAAAGTGTTTTGCTATAAAAATAATAGCTATTATAATGAGGGCTATATTATGCATGTATACAGAGAAAGATTGAATGTGTCTATACATATATAAGCATTTGTCTGTGTATACAACAGGCAAAAGAAAGTTTTGAATGGTAAAGCACTAGTAACTGTGGTAGAAAAGCTAAAAGAAACTTTCTTCCAATTGAACTGAGATGAAGGAAATAAGAAATTTAAAAAAGTGAAAGAAATGGGGCTAAGGATTCTAGGCATGGGGGAGTCCAAGTCATGAAGATGTAACATGGGTTGTAATAAAAATAATGAAGTAGACCATTGTACCTGCATTTGGCAGTACATGTAAGGAAATGATGCAGAGGAAGACTGAAAAGGTTTGGAGAAGGAAGGAGAGTGTTGAAGAGCCAAAACTGCCAAAGAAAGGTGTTTACTTTGATCACATCTATCTGTCTACCTATCTATCAATTATTTTTTCTGTTATTTTTGGTGTTTGGTCATGTCAGTCATGTCAAATTCTTTGTGATCCCATTTGGGGTTTTCTTGGCAAATATACTGGAATGGTTTGCTATTTCCTTTTGCAGCTCATTTTATGGAAGAGGAAACTGAAATAAACAGGGTTAAAAGACTTGCCCAGCATCACACAAGTGAAAAATATACTAGGCCAGCTTTGAACTCAGGAAGATCACTTCCTGGTTCCAAAACCAATGCTCCATCCACCATGTCCTTTTTGTTATTTAAATATTGCATAAAATATTCAAGTATTGATGTCTTTTTTTTAAATAAAGGAGATGGGAATAGCAGTTTGAGATCGAAAAAGAAAGAGAAGTAAAGAAAGATGATAAAGATAAAAAAGAGATAGAAAGATGATAGATAGATGGCTAAATAGATAATCAATTTTAAGGCATAAAGCCTTGTGTTTCCAGCACCTAGCACAGTGTCTGTCATGTAAGGGGCACTAAATCAGTCCTTTTTGGATTGATTTGATGACTGACAGGGTTCAGATCACCATAATCCCTAGCTTCCCCATCACGTTGGAATGAAAACCTTTAGCGGGACAAGCAAAGGAATCAAGTACAGCTCAGTTCAACTCATCTGGAGGAAGGAAGAAAGAAGTGACCCAAAGATGGAAACTGAATAGAACACCTTTCAAATGAGTATAAAACTATCTGTACTGGACCCCTTAGAAGAGAAGGATTTAGCCTAATTTGACCGAGATGCTAATATTTCTTGGAGACTTTGAAGATGGATTCTAATGAAATTAATAGCTATTAATTTCCAATTATTCTTTTGGTTTCATCTCCTTTTAATAAAAGGGCACACCTCTATATTGGAATTATGGCTAGAGATTCAAGCCTGATGCAATTAAGAAAGGGATGGAACTAATTTATTTAAATGCCATTTCTCCCAGGGCTAGACCTGGGATAATCTTAGCAGCTTAGTCTATTAAAAAAGAAATTATTCCTTTCTTTTTAAAAAATGCTAGTGGAGAATGATTTAAGATACTAGGAATTAATTCAAATTTGTTGAAATTTCAGAATTCTGGATATGGCATCAATTTTTCCATAAAGTAGATTTGGAGCCCAGGTGGGGTCATTAGAGAATTCAATCTTCTGGCCTGAAAAAAGACAATTTTAAAGGAAGTCAATATGTCATTTCCAGTGGGAATCCTGTTTATTTTCACTTGTGTAGGATTCTGTCCAACATCAGTGTAGTGGATAAAGTACTGGACCTAGAATCAGGAAGACCTGATTTCCAATCAGTTCTAAAATACTTCCTAATTCTATGACCCTGGCCAAGTCACTTACCTCTATTTGTCTCTGTTCCTCATTTGTAAAAATAAGCAGGAGAAGGAAATGGCCAACCACACCTTTATCTTTCCCAAGATAACCCAAAATGGGGTCATGAAGAATTGGATGTAAAATGACTGAAAAACCTGAAATTGCAGATGGAAACCTGGTCTGTATTGAAATGTTGGGGAATGGAAGTAAGTGATACAGAAAAGAAAAGGAAGGAAAACTGAAACCTTTAAATAATTAGTAATAACAAATCTGACATTTTTATGAAGAAGTTAAGTACTTTGAGAAGGGAGCAGCTTTTTGACTGTGAGGAAAGATGATTAAGATCTGAAGGTGATGTCAAGTGAGACATCATCCCATAGGGGATGGAGGACAAAAAGAAAAGGATTGCAAGTATATGCTGTTTGGAGGAATATCAGTTTCCTGAGCCATGTATTCTAAACATACAGAAATCCCCAACTGACTTCTGTATTTCCCAATCACTAGACGTCTATAATCATAGACGTATTCACCTAGAAATCCCATATATGTATGTATTAAACTTAAAACCTAACCCATTATCTTTTCTCTTGTTTTATTCTTATGAATAAAATATTATAATATATATTCTCTTATTTTATATCTTATATCTTATAATAATAAGATATTATTATATCTACTCTGTTATTTTAATTTTTCTCTGCCTAAAGCACCATCATTCTTCTTGAGACTTAAGTTTTACACATACGAGCTATCTCCTATTTTTCTCTGTCACTCTCCCTGCCATCCACAACCAGCTGTCAAGTTTTATTGATTCTACCTCATAGTCTGTACCATATCTATGCCCTTCAGATTACTCTCATGGACTCCACCTGAGTTCTGATTCCAGAGGATTCTCTTTGTCCTGCCATCATAGTTTTATAATTTTCCTTCCTGCTTTCAGTTTCTCCAGTCTATCCTCTACAAAGTTCCCAGATTTCCTGTTCAAAAAGCTTCAGATGCTCCCATTTTTCTCTAAAATAAAATTAAAACTCTTGGATTTAGCATCTAAAGTCATTTACAATCTGAACCTCCTACTTTTCTAAACATGTTCCCCTCCTTTCTATCTCCCCCACTTTACGTATTTTGGGATCCAATCAAACTAGTTAGCTTTCTGTTCCCACCACAGAACATTCTATTCCCTGTTTCAGAGCCTTTGCAATGATTCAAACCTATCCCTAGAAGATGTTCTCCCCTTACTTCTGCCTCTTAGAAACCTTAGGTACCTCCAAAACTCACCAAAAATGCTATTTCCTTCAAGAGTCATTATTGGATTCCTCCCAAAGGTATTAGTGTCTTTTCTCAAAATATCATTATATTTAATTTGTATCTCTTTCACTTTTCAAGATATAATTATTGCCTTTATTTTTACACTAAAAGTCTCAGGTACAGAGAATTTAATGCTATTTTCTTCCTTCCCAGACTAAAAGCTTCACTGGGAGAATTCAATTTTATCTCCTTTCTCAAGCTGGCATTCACATTATCAGGAACTTAAGGCATCAGTGTTAAATTTTCTCTGCAAATGACTTGTCAGGATCAGTGCTGAAATGTAATTGGAGATGAAGAGCAAGGGTACAAGGGGGTCTATCAATAGGTGATCATCCCCCTTGGGTTTGAGATAGAGTTTTAATGTCCCAGCTCCTACCCAAAACATAGTGTTAATCTCACTTCCCAGGTTGCTGCAACTGTCTCTGAAATATCGTTTCTCCTGCTTAATAGGTGTTTCCACACATAAAATGCAAGATTTGTATCATATTGGCACATTTCCATAGGACCTGGACACCACGACTTTCTGCTTCCCCCACATGCTGGAAAGGAGATTTCTACATAAAAGCTTTGAATATTGTTGTTTATTGACACAATAATTCCCATTTCTATGGTACTTTATAGTTTATAAAGAGTTCCCTTTAAAATCTTCCTGTGGGGAAATAGTGCAAGGATTATTATTTCCAATGTAATAGGAGAAATTGTGACTTAAGGAGGATAAAGAGCTTAACCAGTCACAAAGCAAGGTGCAGGCAATCAGAAATCAAACCCCAATCTCCAGAGTCCAAGACCAGGGCTCTCTTCTGAACATCAAAATGGGTCTATTTATTTCATTATATAAAACAGAGCAATCTTGATAAAAAATGTTTTTGTCAGGGAATATGAACTATAGACTTTCCTAATGCTAAAGATTTTGAACGCTCCTGTATAAAAAATACATTCATCCAATCACTTCTAGAAATCTCTAATGGATTTCTTGAGCTGGATACTGACATTTCAGCTGCTTAAATAAATCATGAAACTTGAGGATTCTTATCTTCTAATAGTTGCAAATCTAATAGATTCATTGACTGTCAAAAATGAAAGAACACCTAAAAAAAACTATAAAATAGAGAATGCCAATCTTAGAAGGAATCTTCATACATAGAATGTAATGCTTATGAAGTGCCTAAAACACAGAGCAAAGATTGAAAACCATGGAAAGCACCTTAGACTATAAAATAGAGAATATCACAAGTGATAGGGACCTTAGAATATAAAGTTGGAGGTGGGAGACACCTCACAATTGAGAATAAAAAAAATCTGAGCTAGGAGGGACCTTAAGTCATAAATTAATGATGCATTTCTTAAGTGCTTATTATGTGTACAGTTGTGCACTAAGAGCTAAGGAAAGCTGAACCAAAACACAATTGGCAAGAGTTGAACAAAAAAGAAGTAGGCATCTCTCAGAAATTTTGCATACCACACCACATTTATTCATTGGGGGAGAAGCTTCACAAATATCAAGATTGGTTTAATGAAAATGAAAGGAAATTCAGAAGCTGATAAATGAAAAACGAGAACTCTATGGGGTATCCAATAGGATAGTCCATCCAGCTCAAAAAAAAAAAAGCATTTAATTCTATTAGAAGTAATGTGCAAGCAAAGCTTAGAGAGGTGCAGGACTCTTTACTCAGTAAGAATTCACATAAAATTCAATTTTACAATATTAATAACAATCCAAAGCATTTTTATGATACTCTAGTGGCTATTTATAAGCTAAAACATATAGTACCTCTCAACCACTCAGTACTGATGGAGCCACATTGATTAGGGATAAGTAATGATGCTGGAGGGATGGGCTGAATGCTTCCAATAGATTATCATCAAAAAATGCTGAAGCTAATGATTATATACCTTACCTTGAAGTCATTCTATCCCTAATCAAACTTCCTACTGAAGAGGGAGTTATTAATATCATTGGGCTCTTCTCATGTGGCAAAGTATCTGTACTTATTCTATTCCAGCTGAGATTTACAAAGTAGGGGATCCACTGCTTATGCAAAAGCTAACTGAAATTGTCTGGGTTATATGGCAAGAGGTATTTATTGCCCAGGAGTTCAAAGATACCTCCATTGTCCTTCTCTATAAAAGGGAAATGGCATAGATTGTCTTGTGATAACCAGAGGGGGACTTCTCTCTTGGTCATTGCTGGCAAGTTTCTTGCCAGAATCCTTGTTTACAGTCTGATTTTTCACCTGAAATACAGTGATCTACCCAAGAGCCAATATGGTTTCAGAAAGAAATAAGGAATGGTTGATATGGTGTTTACTGCCTGAAAGCTCCAAGAAAAAAATGTCAGGAGTGGAAGCATAGGTTTATCAATTTGACCAAAATCTTTGATACTGTCAAACTTAAGGGCTTGTGGAAAATCATGATAACATGTTACTCTAATGATGGCATGATTGCATGGGTTCTAAATAAGAATGATTCCTCTTGTACTTTCCTGGGCTCCAGTGAAGTGAAACAAGACTGTGTTCTGCTCTGATGATTTTTAACATGCTATTTTCAGCAATGCTGTTGGACATCTTCAATGAGAATGCAAACAACATCACAATCAAATACTGAGGGTAAATTAATGAATTTGAAAGCTACAAGCCAAGATTGAAGTCAAGGGAAAGTTGATGTGTGACTTTTTGTAAACATATCATTGTGCAGTCAGGATAGGTTCTGAGTCTGAGATGTAACAGAATATGAATTGATTCTCTCTGCTTGGGCTAATTTTGGTCTGACAATTACCATCAAGAAAACACAGGTGCTCCACTAATCAGCACCATACCATCCATACATGGAACCACTAGTTAAATCAAATAGAGAAATTTTTAATTCTATGGATGGTAATTTACCTTGACAGTATACTTTCCAGAAATGCCCATATAGAAGATAAAGTTGACACATGTTGTCAAATCTAATTCAGTGTTTGGGCTGCTCTGAAGGAATACATGGGAAAGAAGAAGTTTTAGACTACCTACCAAAGTGAAGATCTAAAAAGCCATTGCTGACATCATTGTATGTCTGTGAAACCCAGAAAATATAGCAGTACAATGCTAGGAAAATAAATTGATTTTATTTGAATTGTCTTAGGAAGATTCTGAAGATCACCCGGCAAGGTAAAATACTGGAGACTGAGGTCCATTCTCAAGCTGAACTGCCAAGTATTCAAACTCTACTGCCAAGAGTGACATAGATGGATGGGTCACATTGTTCAAAGGTCAAACATATGTTTGTCTAAAAGATGATTTTATATAGAACTAAGACAAGGCAAGTGCTCACATGATGGTCAGAAAAACTTATACAAGGACCTCACAAAGTTCTTTGAAGAACATTAGACTAGATTGGGGCATATGAAAGATACTGATACAAGATCCCTTAGCATGGCATACCTGTAAGAAAGAAGTAACTTTTCTCTATGAGCAAAATAAAATTGCACTAGTTGCAAAAAAATACAAGATATGCACATTTAGAGACATCTCTACTACAAATTTTGATGTAGATCATTTGTGCCCTACCTCTGGTAGGGGCTTCCGGCTTCCAAGCTTTTGGTGGTTTGATCAACTAACTACAGTTGGACTCATGACACCTTGAAACCAACATAATGGTGTCATTTTATTCCTTTGAGAATGAATAACAATCTGGATGGATGGATGGATAGATAGATAGATAGATAGATAGATAGATAGACAGACAGACAGCATATGCCCATATATGGACAAAAATCCTTGCTTTTAGAAGCTCACATTCTAATGGGAAACACACACACACATATACAGATGATTCCAGCTGCAAGTAAGTTGGAAAATTCTCATGGTCCTTGAGGTGATGTTTTAAGGCAGATGTTAATGGTTCTCCTTTAATCTCATTGCCACTGATAAAATCACATCAATTTCTGATGTTGCATTATTAACAATGGCAAGAAATTGGGTCACTGTTCAGGAAATGTAAGAACTGGAAATTTTCTTAGACTTCAAAAGATAGAATATCCTAAGTAGGAAGGATCTTAGAACATCAAAAATATAAAGTAAAATGTTAGTTCTTGAAAAGAGGAAACAGAGAAATAGTGAAACTGGGAGGAGACTTAGAACACAATGTTAGGCTCTTGAGGGGACAGCTAACTTGGAATGTCAAAGATGAGAAGGTCTTAGAACCTAAAATACATTAAATTATAGATCAAAGGGGTCTTGTATCATCAAGCCCAACACAATCAATTTACTGAAGAGAAAACAGAGGTCCAGAGAAAGGAAGCAACATCTCAGAATTCAACTAAAACCATTTACCAAGAAATATCACGTTCCATGGTTAATGTTCAGTTTTCTTTTCTTTTCTATCTTCTGCATGAAAACTTTAATAATCCCCCTAACTACTAGTACTCTCTTTTAATAACTCCTTATATTTAGCTACTTGTATCATTCTCTTTGACTTTTTGCTGCCCATATCCTTATATGCTTTTGCTATCTTTCCCATTAGAATTTAACTTCATTTTGAATATGGATTGCTTCATTCTTTGCACTTGTATACTCAGAACATGGCACAGTGTCTGGGCACACAATAGGCACTTAATAAATACATATACATTGATTGTTGATTGTTTCATCATCTGTTTATCTTTTTGTGTCAAAATATTTAAGAGTTTGGTTAGAGACAATAGAGTTCCTTATTTTTTGATAACATTATTTTAAACTTCCCCCCTTCCAAATCAGTCCACCTCCCAACAACCAAGTTCATTGCCACTTTTAACTGAAATATATCCTACCAACTCTGAGTTCATTTCCTTGTCCACTTCATCATGGACTATAAAGAGATGACACAGCATTTTTTCCTGGAAACCTAACCTAGAATTGAAGCCAGTGATTACACTATCTGAAGATATAATAAAATGCTTCAAGTCAAACAGTTTCAGCTACTTTTGTGGTTTGGCATAGAAACAAAGGCATACCTAAGGTGGGGTGGCCAAAGATTTGGCAATGGGTGCCAGATTTGCAAAGCACTGATAGCATGTCAGTCCTTCAGTAGAATAGAAACAATTGAGTTTGGTAGAAAGAATTGTTAAAACTCTGATTTTGTTCAACATTAAATTTCCAAATACCCTCATTCCTCTCCTGAACCCCCAAATCACTCCACAATTGGGAATATACCTGGTCTTCCTTCTCTGGTTCCCTTTTTTCCTAATGTATTTATCAATGGGATATGCTATTGCAGCCAAACCAAAAAATATACAAAAGTTCATTTGAGCAAAATTTTTCTTTGGTTCTACATAGGAGTTATTATCTATCACTCAACTTGTTTATTGCTTCAGGGTTATTTTTATCTTACTAAATTGGCTGAGGTAAACTATTCAGTGGTAGCTCAATTATGCATTACTGGTGGGAAATAGGAAGCTTGGAGAGATCTCTGTGACCTTGAGCATATCTCCGAGGGCCCATCAGAATCTTCTAAGGCATCCCTGTCCTTGCCCTATGCAAGAACCAAAAACAACCAGTGAGAGATGAGGTTGTACAAAGTCATCCCAGGTGAAGGACTTAGAAAATCAGTGCAGAATCTCACTTTTAGACTCAGCTTTGCTGCAGATGAACAAATAAATGAATGGGTGACTGGGTGAGTAGAGGGGTAAATGGATTAATGGATACAGCATTTATTAAGCATTTATTATGTGTAAAACATTTTGCTAAATTATGGGGATAGGAATAGAAAAATCATACAGTTTCTGCTCTCAGGGAACTTACATTCTGATGAAGAAAATAACACAAAGAAAATTTCAGCTTCAAGTAAGATGGAAAGGTCCCATGACTCTCAGGATGCAGGGGTAAAGTTGATGTAAATGTGATTTACACTGGCAACAGTTTCTGGTACTGAACTAACGATGGCCCCAAGAGTTTGGTAATGAGAACATTACCTTCGGAGTCTTCAGAAGCTCTGGTTATCACCCCTGTAGCCATCACTGCCACTCTATGGGAATTGACTTCCAGGATGGTTCAGTTAAATGCAGAACTTTTGTTCTGAGGGATAATGTCCTAGCCAGACATTTAGGACTTAGCTCTCTCTCAAGACCTGTTGGTCAGCAACTGGTGCTGTTGGTGGCAAAAAAGCTACCTCCCTTCTCCATAGGGATTTCTCCCCTTCATGTAGGCTTTAGGACCCAGGGCAGCATCAGATCCGATCATATCCCAACCATTCCCAAGCTTCTTGAGTTCAGGACCCTAAGATATCTCCTCTGGTGTCTGAGGGGGGTTTGTGGTAATTTAACTCCCCTGGAACATGCAACCTCCTGGATCCCTGAGTATTTCTTTGTGCTTCACTGGAACTAATTTGACTGCCTTAAAGTGGGAAATTGGCTTGTTTTTAATAGGAATGACTGGCTCTTCTTGTGGAAATTGCTTCCCTGGATGATGGCTGTAAGGCTTGGGCCAGCAGCTGGATTGTTGGTCTAGTAGCCACTGCCTGAGTTTGGGGATCCAGAGCTATCTTTATGGAGCTTCAGCAGAGACAAAATCATGAGAATTGAGGTATATGATAGTTAAATGAGGCAGTGGGAAAGAAGTCTTATTATTACAACTGAAGGGTGCAAGGGACTTGTCCCCTTGATTGTGACCTTAATCAATAGCAAATCATTCAAATAACTCTCTTCCTGCATCCTCACCTCATAACAGATCACTTGCTGGGTGCTCTCCAGCAAAACACCTTCTCTGTCTGAGACTTGGTTTTCTCCCCTGTAAAACAGGAATAACCATCTGCCTTATAGGTTGTTGTGGTGACACATGATGTCACACTAAACTGTGATTTCCTCAGTGTCATAATAGGTAGAAAGTGTGATAAAAACACAGAATTTGAAACCAGGGTCTGCCTGATCCCAAGTCCAGTGGCCTGTCTACACTGCCACACAGTTTTTCTGAATCCTCTTTAAACTGTGGTGCTGACAATTTGACACATAATTCTAGTCTAGGGAGACAGACTGATGGAAATGCCCGGTTTTCTCACTAGGGAACACATTTTTTTTCCCTCCCACTCGCTTCTGCCCAATAAATCATCTTTCTATAATAAATATTTATAACATTTCAAATTACCTCCTGGATTCAGATGATCATTTCTTTCTCCCTTCAATCCATGTCCCATTTTATCTTTATTTATTTAATTGGTTTTTGTGATACCGGATTCATGAAAAGTTCCAAACAGAATATTTTTATGCCTTTCAATAAAACCTTTTTAAAAGTTACGACACATTCTCTATTATCCCTCCATTGTGATGGTGAACAATCTTGGATTCAAAAGAAACCTGGGTTTGAATCTTGTTTCTGATACTAAAACATCATGTGACCTTAGGAAAATCCCTTCTTCTCTCCAGACCTTAGTTTACTTATCTGTAGAATGGTGATAAGAATGATTTTAATACCCACCTTACAAGCCTGTTGTATAACAAAATTAGATCAAACAATTGTAATCCTTTTTAAATTTTCAAATGTTCTCTCTCTATATATATCTCTCTTTGTGTGTTTCTCTTTCTCTTTCCTTCTCTGTCTGTTTTTCTGTCTCTCTGTCTCTATCTCTCTCTCCCTCCTTCTCTCCTTCCCTCTTTTTCTTGTTCCCCTCTCTCTCTCCCTTCCTCCTCTCCCTTCCTCCCTTTCCCTTTTCTTTTCTATTTCTCTTCTTTTCCGTCACCTTCTCTTTCTCCCTCTCCCTCTCCCTCTTCACATATACACACACAAATATATATATATATATATATATATATATATGTATATATATATATATATATATAAATTAAAATATTATATAAAGATGGTTAATTGCCGAACTTGAGAGTTGCCAGGGACTTCAAAGGTCACGTCTAGCCTCTAGTTGAAGATGTACAAGTAGAAAGGCTCCAATACAATACCAAAAAATACCTTTTATTGAGTGTTTGCTATGTGTCCGACTATATGCTGAATGCTGCAGATACAAATAACAAAAAGAGAGGTTTCTTACTCTCAGGGAGCTTATGATCTAATGGAGAAAGGCAATAGCTACAAAGGGTTTGGAGGCAACAGGTAGCCAGCACAGGGTTAGAGCAATTGATGGGAAAGGAAGAGGTGGCTGAGAATTCTGAGCCTCTTCTGAAGGGAGGCTTTGGAAGGAAGGGTTTGGTCTGCCCTCCAGCTCTTCAATTCTCAAATTACAAGGATAGAAGTTACTGAAAGGAGTGATGAGGTCCCACAGTCGAAGCCATCTGTACAATGAATGCTCCCATGCTCCTCTTGGCCATCTGCTTCCCTCTGGGAGCACAGTCAGGACTAGCTAATGCTGCTGCTGCTGATCTTTTTGTTGTCTTGCCTCCCATTGAGCTAAAATTGTCCTCCTTACAACTTCCTCCTTGTTTAAGAGCCAATAGAATAAGCCTGGCTCTTCCTTCCCATGCCAGCTGAACTTTCTTCATGTGCCCCCTCTGCCTTCAGAGTCTTTCCTTCTTTAGACTAAACATACTTGGCTCTTCCTATGGCAATGACTGATCCTGGGTGCCTTCTGTTCTTCTTACCCCCCCCCCAAACTCTACATAACACTCAAGAGGAGTTTTGACAAAGCAGAAAGCCTATCCATCAGTCAACATGGATTAGTGCCTACTAAATAGAATTTTCATTGTCAATTTATTCTTTGGGGCCATGTCTCTTACAATGCAACTCGAATATTATTGTTGATCCTCTCTGATTCAGCATGTCCGGAGCTTATTGTAATTATTTATGTGATGTCTCTCCATTAGATTATAAGCTGCTTGAGAGAAGGAACTCTATAAAGAATTTCTTTGTATTCCCAGACCCTACAGGAATAGGTGCTTAATCAATATTTATTAACTGTCTGACTGGCATTAGCTTTTGTGGATACCATATCCCACGTTGATAAGATCCACTAAAACCCTCAGATCCTTTTCAAAGTAACTCCTGTCTATGAATGCCTCCTATATCTTATACTTATGAAATCGATCAGTTTACCTCAAAACAGGACTCTATATTTATCCTTATTGATATGAATTTCTTAATTTGATACAGGTCTCTGAAGACCTTTTTGAATTCTGCCTCTTTCATCCACTGGATGAGTTCTACCTTCCAGTTTGGTATCATCTGAGAAGTACATAAGTGCACATTTATCAAAGTCCTTGATATTAAAAAAAATCTTAAATGGAAGAAAGCAAGGAACAAAGAGATCCTTAGGGTAGTCCGCTAAGGGTCATTTTATTAATTAATTACTCCTTTATGAAATTAATTGATTAGTTTAATTGATTAACTAATTAATAAACTACTCTTTGAGTCTAGGCGTGCCACCAATCCAAAACTGATCTGATTATATTATTGTCTAATTCATCTCTCTCCTCTTTATAAGAATTGTTGAAGAGAATTTAGTGAAATCTGAAATCTTACTAAATATTTTCCTATCATTTTATTAATGTAATTATGATTCTAAAACAGGAAATGAAGTTAATCTGGTATTCTAAATGAAGCCCTGCTGGCTCCTAATAGTCATTTATGTTTCTAAGAAATGGGAATAACTGCTTAGAAATTATTTCCATTTTTATATTATGTTATTGTATGACTTTTATATTTTGTAAGTGATCACCAGCCATCCTTTTAATTATCTGCTCTAGAACATTCTGAGAAATAGAAGTCAAGATCAGTGACTGAGAATCTTCAGTGTCTGTCTTCTTTCTTCTTTTTTAATTAACACTATCCATCACATGTACATTGGATAGCGTACAAATAAAGAGAAATAAAAGCATGGATTCTGATGATATAGCCTAAATCCTTTCTACATTGACTATCCTTTGTAATGGGAAAAATCTTGAATTTCTGAATTCTAGCTCAGTGTTCAGTCTACTGAAGATATCTACTCAGATATTACTGCTCTATCCCTTCATCCTCTTCTTCCCTCCATTAATCCTGCTGATTTCCTAAACTGTATGCTCTTCAACTCCTGTTTTTACCCCCCTTTCTTCTTCCTCTTCCTTTCTTACAACTTTTTATTGTTCTTCCTCACTACCGATCTTTTCTCACTCCTTTTTCTCTCTTCATCTTTTCACTTCCTCTTTCTATATTTCTTCTTCCTATTTTCTTCATTCTTTTGTCCCTCCTCTGATCTATCTTGCTCATTTTTTACCATTCTCTGAGTCTTCATGGCAATTCGAATGTATGTAGAAGCATATTTTATTCACATGAATAAATTACACCTAGAAAGGTAGGCTTCAGGCTGTAAAAGCCCCAACCAGAAACCAAATGCCATTTATCCCTATTCCCAAAGGAAGCTTATGTTGTGAAAGTCAATGATTTACAAAATTAAAATGGACTTAAAATATCACAAAACATTTCTCATCTCTGCATCATGGAGATTCAGAGAAAATGAGTGAATAATTTGACCAAGGCACAGTTTTGTTTTGACATCTAAATTAATGATCCCAGGGAATCCACATTTTGTACAAAAAAAACATTTTGAGCTTCTAGTTAATCACTGGAAGTTATTCACTCAACTCTCCATCTGCTTCTCTGCCTGAATCTTGAGGCTGTTCTATTAAGTGGAAGTCTGTGATTGAAAGCAGGAAGGAGAACAAGGATGGAAATAAAATGGACTTCCTAAGGAACCAGTGAATTGCCAATCATTCAAAGACTTCAAGTGGACAGGATGATTCAGGGTTGCTGTTGAAAGTATCCAAGTCCAAGTATAGGCTAGACTATGAGCTTTCTGAGCTTTCTTTTCAATCTTTGATTTTATTTTATCATTTAATTCAATTCGTTCAAATGTGGCTTCCCTCACGTATTTCCTGTGTAAAGTCATTTAAGTTATTCTAGTTTCAGTTTCCTCATTTATAAAATTAAGTGGTTGAACCTAATGGATTCCTAGGTCTCTCCTACTTCCAAATGTATAAAATAACTAGGGCAAAAAAGTTAGTTAGAAAGCAGAGTGAACTGGCCTTTGAGCTAGGAAGGTTAGGGTTCAAGTCATAAATTGAATCCCAGTGCTGTGGCCCTGAGCAAGTCATTTAATTTCTCATTGCTTGAAGAACCTTCCCAAGAGTCCAGTTGGCAAAGCTCCATCAATACTGGCAGAAGGTGTTTCCTCAATGGGAGTTTTCTACACCAATGAAATCACAAGTCTGACCCACAAACCAAAGGAAAACATTTCTTAAGCCCTTATTATATGCATGAGAGTATCAAACTGAAAGCCCTGGATACAAAGACTTGAAGGAAATTATTTCTGCCCTTGGAGAGCTTATATTTAGCCAATAAAGGAGAGAGAGAGACAGCACCTGGACAATAAATAGACTAAGCCTTCACTGAAAGTCTTGACATCTCTAGAGAAAGGAACATCAGCTGTGACTTCACTGATATGGGGAACTCCATTTTCCACCCCGTGCTGTGCCTGGCTTTGTCTCCAGGGAACAACAGATCTTCTCTTTTCAGAATAAGCTGATCACCAGAAATCTTATAGCCAAGAGAGGTGTTTCAGGTTTTGATAAGTTTTGTGGCTGTTCAGTCTTTGCAGCCACGTGTGACTCTTTATAAGTTCATTTGAGGTTTTCTTGACAAAGGTACTAGCGTGTTTTGTTGTTTGTCATTTCACAGATGAGGAAATTGAGGCAAGCAGCATTGAATGATTTATCCAGGGTCACATAGATACTAAGTGTCTGAGGCCAGATTTAAAGGCAGGCAGTCCTGATTTCTTGGTCTGATGCTCTATCCAATTTCTCACCTAACTGTCCATATTGAGACTCTATGCTTGCTCAAGTGTCAGTTGACTCTCCCCTATGATGACATTTCCCTATGAGGAATAGAAGGAACACTTTTCACTTTCCTTTGGGACTTTGTAAGCTCTTTGACAGTGCATAATTTTATTCCTTGTGCTTAGCACAGTGCCTGATATATAGTTGGCACCAAATAAATACTTTTTGAAATGAATACTTCCCTGGTGAGAAAATGTCCACTGCTTCTGAATGTGGGCACCTTGTCTATGATATATATATATATATGTATATATATGTGTGTGTACATACATATATATGTATATATGTGTGTATATATATATATGTATATATGTATATATATATATATATATATATATATATGCTCCAGCTTATATATGATAGAAGCAGGACTTGAACCGGGAGCTTCTTGACTCTGACTCCTGTACTTCATCTACTATATCACACTGCCTCTCCTTGAATTTATGACTCATACCCTAGAACTGAGGCACATTCATGCAGACTGACTTCAAGGTGGATTTCAGATTGGGATGGGCTCAATTTTTCATAAAATTGTTCTTTGGGCCCCACTTTGGAACCTGAAGTTATAAGTTTATTTGTGAAAGGGAAGGGCTGACCTTCTCTCCTCCCCACTCTGTTCCTACGCTGATGTGATGCAGTGGTGAGGGGACAGGGTATAGAAATAGAGACACAAGCTAGTTTGTAAATTAATTACTTTACAGATTCCTTTTATAAACTTAGGCAGGTCAGCTTATTGTTCTTGGACCAATATTTTATGTGTAAAATGGGGTTGATAGATGACTTCTATAATTTCATTTCTAATATGTTCTTGTTGTTGTTCAGCTGTTCTATCTGAGTTTGATGCTTTGTGACCCCACTTGGGAGTGGTTGGCCATTTCCTTCTCCAGCTCATTTTACAGATGAAGAAACTGAGGCAAATAGGGTTAAGTGACTTGGCTAGGATCGTATGGTTGGCAAGTATCAGAGACCAGAAACAGAAACTGCAGGCCCATAGGGACCTGAGAGTCCCTATGCTGATATGTAGGATTCACCAGAGGAATCATATGCCAGGATCTTTACATCCTAATGTACCCTATTATGTTTCCCTGTTTACTTCCTAGATTATTCTATATGTGTTTATATTCTTACTTTCAAATGTTCTTTTCCCTCTTTTTTTATCTCTACCAGTCATCAAGTCAAAGGCTAGATCAGAAAATGATCTTGACTATATGCCTTCCACATTATAATTGCTTAATTGTTGACCTCTTTATTTTAGGAGTGAGGAAACTGAGGCTGAAATGTTAAATGACTGAACAATGTATTGGAGGAATGCTCAAACTCTGATCTTCCTGGCTTAAGATCCAGCATTCTAAACACTAAACCACCTCACTTACTTTCCAGAAAGATACAAAGTCAATAAGAGTCATGGGGGAGTCATGAGTGCTGACCCACCAAATCTCAGGACAATCAGAGTTTCTCAATTTTCCCATTTCCAATTGTGAATTGTCGCTCTTCTTCATCCTACGATGTACATATTCTTACAGAATTTCAAAATCTCAGACCTTGAAAGCATTTCCAGAGGCATGTAGTCTGACCCATACCTGATCAAAAAAATCCTCCACAACTTCTGAGTTAGGTGGTCATTAAGTCTTTATATGGAGATCTCCATTAAGAGGTAACTTTTTTTCCAAGGCAGCTCAACTCACTTTGGGATCGATCTCATTCCGGTTTAGAGTCCGAAGTTTTTAAAGCCAGCTTGATGATAATGGCAATGATGAGGAATCACTAGCATTTATACGGCACCACTATATGTCAGGTAAGTGCATCATGGCATTATTGGATCATGCATTTAGAGTTGCAAGGTACCTTACAGACCATCTTGTAAAGATGTTCAATTTACATCCGAGGAACTGAAGGCAAGAGTGTTGCACTGACCTATCCAAAATCACCCAAGAAGTAAGCAGTAAAGGATATGAACCCAAGGCTCTGATCCCCAATCCAGTTTCCTTTCCACTGTAATGCAGTGCCCCATATCGAGCCTAACTATATCTCAATATGCATCAGCTGCTCCTACTTCTACCCTCTGGGGTCAAAACAAATCCAACAGAGTTGTAATTACATGAAGACACCTATCATGTTCTCCTCATCACCCTTGCATCTGCTCTTTTGCAACCCCCAAATCCCTAATGTCTCAGTGGTATTTGCTTGGGAGAGTTTCACAAGTAACTTTAGTTAAGTAGTTTGAGTTAATAGGTTTAGCTGACCCAAGAAAATAGGTTTAGAACTGGAAGGGAGATTAAAGATAATAGAGCCACTATGAAGAGTATTCTAAACAATACCCCCCCTTCCCTTATTTACTTCACTATTTCCCAGAAGGTCAAGAACCCACATGGTACCCCAGGATACAGGAAGACTTTAGCCCAGCTGGCTAACAGCTAAAGGGCCTTAAATATAATAAGAAGCAATATCTTCATAGCTTCTCAAAAGATTGAGAGTCAGAAGGCCTTACCAGCTGCCCTGTTTCTACTCCCTGGAGTCCCTGAAAATGTCATCTGGCTAACTTATACAACTTAGAAATCTCTGAGACTTGTCACTGACCCCTTAGAAAATCCAGGCCTTTAGAATTTCCCTGTCCTTGAACTTTCTTTTATATGTTACCTCTCCCAAATAGAGTATGAAGTCCTTCAGAGCTAGTTTTATGGTGATGAGAAAGATGATGGAAATATAGCACTAGAATTTATATGGCACCTACTATGTGTCAGTCATTGTTCTAAGTGCTTTACCAAAATTGTTTCATTTAATCCTCACAACCCTGAGAGGTAGGTTCTGTTATAATCTCCATGTTAGAAATGAGGAAATTGAGGTCAAATGAGGTTAAATGACTTGGCGATGGACACAGTTAAGAAGTGCCTGAGACAATATCTGACTGACTCCAGAGTCAGCACAGTATTTAATACACCACCTAGCTGTCTACATGAGGAAATAGTCCTTGAAAGGTTCAGCAACTTGCAAGAAGTCAGCTTGTAAAATACAAATTAGCATTGAAATGAAGCTCTTCCAGTTTCAATATTTCTCCAACTACACAAACCAATACCTCAAGTTAATATAGCAAATGAAAGTCTGTGATTTGTTTTCTCTTCAACAGTCCTCTGTTTTAGAGAATTCAATTGGCAGTTCCATAAAATGAAGGATATTCTTCTAGCAAGTGTTCTGCATGCAGAAATCACTCAATAAATGCTTTTAAATTACACTTAACAATATTCAATTTTATACCTAAAATATTTGAAAAGTTATCAAAAAGGATTTCATTTATCCTGCTTATCCTTCAAGGACAAAACTAAATAAAAAAAATTGAAAGAAGTAGGAAAATGTGAGTTAAGTTTAGGTTTGATGTCCAGGGGAGAAAGTAGCCTGATCATAGGAGCTGTCCAAATACTGACTAGGGAATTAGTTCCCCCCCCCCCTCATCAGTGCTCCTCCTCAGGTACTTGTCTAAGCCATTATAGGATGTTTTTTTTTTCTTTTTGAGACTAGAGAGTTTGACTAGCGAGCTACTGAGAATAACAGCTCAATTTTGATATACCTTGATTTTCAACCAGAATAACCTAAAGCCTAAGGAATAGAAATTTGAAAATGCTAGTATTTTCTACTTTAAAATTATGGTGTTGTCAACAGTGAGATGAGTTTGAAGCCAAGAAGACCTAAATCCCACTTCTTCTTATGACAAAAACAGGCTATATGATGCTGAGATAATCATTTAAACTCTAAGGGATCTAGATACTACTTACAACTAAAATTGAAATGAAGGAACAGCCTGCAGTGTTAGACGGAGTTTCCTTCCCCAGGAATTCTCTATACCAATTAAATGTGTGTTCTAGTCACTATCCCTATCCCTATTTACATTATACATGTTTTTATGTGTATTTGTTTTTTTTTTCTCCAAAGTAATATATACTCCTTGAAGGCAAGTATTCTTTGGGTGTTTTTTTTTTCCATATCCTTAGCATCTTAATATAAAGTTTAGCTCAGAGTAAGCATTCAATGAATCCTTGTTGAATGAATGAAGAAGATAGTTTGAAGGGCCAGGAAGTCCCTGAGATCTTCTCAACAAAGTCATGGATTCAAATCCCTTAATTCCAATGTTTACCAGCTTTGAATTTTTGACATTCATGGATGAGTCACCACTCAGGCTTCCAGTGTCCAAATGTACTGCTATAAAGTATCACAGAATAGAAATATTGATTCCAGTGAAAGCTAATCCTTATTATCTTTCTATGGTGCTAGTCTGACATGGAATATAATATAAAGGTCTCCCAAGCTTGGAAGAAAGTTTAGTTGGAATTGGGAGCAAGTGTATAAAGTCATTTTCTATAGGTCACTAAAGACATGGGTAATCTATTTTGCAGAAAGATTGCTTTATAATTTATCAGGCCATGTCATGATATTTAGCACCGATCCTTGAAATATTTTAGCTTGATTGAGCCAAAGCATAATAAAGACGGTAGAGAAAATATGAATTATGCCAATAAATATTGACTTTCATCTATGTTTTTATCAGTCAAGTGAGTTTTTTTCTATTACACAAATTTCACATTTTGGATAATACAGATCTTTGGAAGGAGGGGGTTGCACACAGTATTAACAGAAGGATTTCAATTGAGAGTGCTGTGTTTCTATTCCAAAAAATATCACTAAAATCAGAATTAAAGGATTTTTAAAATTTTGCCATTATATCATTTAATTCTTAGAATATCCCTGGAAGGCAGGTGCTGGGAAACTAAGTTTTAAGTAATTTTACATACATAAATATCAAGCTATAAAAATAAGAAAATGTCTTACATAAGATAAGAAACTTTCATGTACTCTTTGTTGAAATCTTAGTAGACTATATTGTCAATATTTCCTTCATGTTCCAGATTAGTAACATTGTCTAGGATGGTAACAAGTTGAGTCTAAGAAGACTTTTCCTTGATGAAGCCATACTAGGCACCCTTCATTTTGTAGAAATTCATCCATCACCTTTTCAGTTGTATGTCCTAGAATTTTTCTAAAAGACATTTTATCTTGAAGGCTTGGAGTTTATAAATTATTTTTTTCTTCTTTTAAAAAATATAAATCAATCATTTCCCTCTTTCCAGTCTTTCAATACTTTTTCAGTTTTCTATGATCTTTCTAACAGGGTGGACAGTGGCTTAGTGATCAGAATTATCAGTGATTTCAGCCTTGCAGACTTAATTCTTTTGTTAAGGGAGGGCAGCAGGCATTTATTAAGTACTTGTATATGTCTAGCATTGTTCTAAGTGCTGGTGACACAAATACAAGTAAGGTTTCATTAAAATAGAACCCCACAAAAGAGATAAGAGAGAGTTGGAAATCCGACAGGAAAGTATCCATAAGACATGGTGCTAAAGTCTAGATGATCAAAAATAATCAGGATTCAAATGAAGGTTCATCAAGTGGAAAGAAACTGCTTCAGTGCCTTGAAAGCATTACATTACAGAAGATAGGAAGAATGATGGGTTAAAAGAGGGAAATAAATTTGGCTTTGGACTTGTTGGTCTTTGTTAACTTCAAACTCAATATGAGACAAATATGACACAGCATGAAAGAGGAGAAAGGAGAGAAGTTGCAATAGAGTAATTAGACTTAGATTGCCTTAAGAGAGGTATAGAATTTATGGCTAAAAAGGTAAGATCCGTGATGCCTTCTGTCCTGGTAAGTTGGTAAGTGCTCATCTGAAGCACTAGACAACACATTTTAGGAAGCACATTTATAATCTTGGAGAAATCAAAATAAAGAAAAAAACAAGATATTGCAGGTCTACAGGAGAAAATGCATTTTTATTTGATTATATATGATTTTTTAAAGTCAATTACCAACTTTCTTCTCTTTTTCATTTTCAATATTTCATTTCCTTGGGTATATGGCACAGACCACATTACTTAATCTCTATTTGCTTGAGTTTCCTCACTTTCCTCCGTTTCCCAGCACCTAACTTCAAGGGGTGTTCTAAGACTCAAATGATATAATGGTAAAACACTTAACTCAGTGCCTGACACATAGTAAGTGGTTTATTATTATTGCTCTCATCATCAACATTAGTCTCCTCCCACTTGACTTCTTTGAGCAATGCTGAATAGCCACTGGTCAGATATATTGTAAAGAGGGTTGTTATTCAGGTATAAGTCAGACTCAAGAGCCCCTGAGATTCAGTACTCCATGGTGATCTTTGCTGCTCCCTGATTTAGGATAGAAAGACCTTGCCATCTTTTTAAAGAACTGTAGTTATTAAGCTTGTAGATGAGAAGAATCAGCCAAATGGGTTTTCCAATATCAAGTATACAAAAGATCCTATCGACTGAATCTAGTTAGTCCCAGAAGAAAATAAATTAAAAAAAAAAAAAAAAACAGGAGCGATGAGTGGAAGCTGCAACGAAGCCAATTTAAGATTGATGTCAGGAAAACCTTTGTAACCATGAGAGAGAAGAGTGGTACGGGCTTGCCTGGCATTTTGGATCACTCAGGTAGCCTCCATCTATCTATTTCTGAACAATCCTCTCCATTTCTTTACTCTAGACATTTTTGTCCTTGACTCCAGGCTACCATCCATTTTAATCTTTCACATTATGACTCAGACCATGTTTATCTCCCATTAGATTTCTACTCTTACCTTGAGTCTATTAATTGTCTAGAATCATCACCTCCCAATGAACTCATGCCCATGGGAGGAGGGATATAGAAGAGCTTGGGATGCAGCAGCACCAGTTGATTAGGAGGGAGATGTAAGCAAATACAGAGAGATCTAAAGGTAAAGAACCCAGATTCAAGTCTCACTCTGCCAAAATATCTTCTGGACCAGTCATTCTATTTCTCTGAGATTTAGTATCTGACTCTGCAAAACAGAAATCATTCTTGAATTATCTAGCTCCCAGGTGAGATTGGAACAATCAAATAAGATTGTGAGTTTGCAGTCTTAAAGCTCGATAGAAATGGATGTGATTATTATTCATCACCATCTGTGGACTGAATTGGCATTCTCATTTGAAAAGAATCACTGAGGAAAAAGGGAAAACAATCATAATTCTTCATAGGGTATATCATCAAGAATGTCTTCGATGAATTGCAGATGCCTGGAGAAACTCACTTTATGCTAGACAAAGAAATAAGGAAAACCCATAGAGGAAGAGTAACTCAATTCACATTGTGGTAGGCATATACACATGTGTATATATATTTACATATATTATAAATGTGTGTATGTTTATAGGGATTTGGGGCCCGGCTTGAAAATATTCTTTGGTTAAAGTCAAAAAACAAATGTACCGGTTTTCAAATTGTCCAGTATATACTCCTATAGACGCTTTGCATTCTGAAATACATCATCAATTCTCCTCTCCTCCCCCTACTTTTTGTTCAGCCGTGGTCATGATTGACAGTAAAATAGAAAAGCCAAACTATACATCAACTGAAGGAAATGCATCCTCATAAAAGGTCTTTGGATGTCATATGCTTTGAAATATCTTTCAGAAAAAGAAACAGATCTACTTCCAAAGCTTAAAACAAAAAGGTTACTCCATAAAAAGATTCCTAATTATCCACTCATCCTCAAACACATATATCCACAGACTTATCCACAGTTGCTAATGCTACATCCAGTTTAATTGAATATTTGAAAAATGCTTATGCTACCTTTTCCTAGTCTCCTATTTTACCTAAAGTGGATTGTCTTCCCAGATACTGTCCTGTGTACCCTTAATTACCTACTCATATAGATTTGGTAAGTTTCACAGAAACCAACATTTAGGGGTTTGCTCATTTAATTTTATTAATTTAATTTAATGAAAGGAGTCCACTCCAGAAAAACAAAAATTAGCTCCCATGAGCACTGTCATTAAACCATTTTCTACAGAGTCAATTTGTGTCTTGTGCATGATGATCCCATTGAAGGTAAGATGTGCAGAGTAAGGGATTAATCAGATATTACTGATATGAAACCAGAGTTTGATTGTTAATCTCTGCTTTGTGTTCAGAAATAAATAATGAATGTGAAATCAAATCTCCAAAGCTAAAATGAACCATCTTTGTGCTTTATTATCTCTACTTCAAAAAAAGTTGCACTTGTGTCCAGTGTTCTGATCCTGAAGTTAGAATATCTTGTACCTCTCATTAATCCTCCTAGCCCCGTTCATTGAGTTCATTGAAGGAATTATAATACTAGATTTGGAGTAGATTATAGACAGAAAATACTAAGAGCTTTAGAACATAAAATTTTAGAACTGTCCGGTTCTTTAGAATATAGAAGTAAAAGTCAGAGAACTCAGAATATCAGAATTTCAAGGGGCCTTAGAAAATTCCATATCAGAGTCATGAGAAGTCTTAGAACATGGATTGTCAGGAAAGAGAGGGCCCTTAGAATACCAAACAGCAGAGCTGGGATGAAGTTTTTTGTTTTGTTTTGTTTTTTGTTTTTTATCTGAGGTGCCGTTAAGTGACTTGCCCAGGATCACACAGCTAGGATGTAGGGATGGAGTTTTGAACAGGAAATGAAAAAAGGACCTTAGAAGAGAGAACAGAAGACATGAGAAGTGGGAGACATTTCAAAACTAAAGTTCTCAGAGCAGTGAGAGACTATAGAACACAGAATGACAGAGCTAAGAGACATGCTAGAAAAAAGAACTGAAATTAAGTAATCCAAGAGAATGCGAGAGCTCACAAGAGTCCTTAGATTATAAAATGTTATTGCAGAGGACATAAGAAAGAGAACGTCAACATTGAGAACTACATTCAGATTTAGAACAGAGAGCAATTGCATAGAATCAGATACTTCCCCCAGAACTAGAAGAGATCTAGTCTCCCAGAATTGTAGAATCTTCCACTATTTAGAGGTCAGCAAAATATCATCCCCATTTTCGATGGCCTTAAGGCATTGCTGGGATCTCAGTCCTAAATAATGCTCAATGAAGTTTTTGCTTTTCCTATGTTTGAATAAAAGAAAAAGTATTAAATGGTGACTTGCTCATGGTCATGCAGTATCTAAATAGGTAAGATTTGAACACAGGTTTCTTGACTCCAAGCTCAACAAACTAACCACTAAACAATTCAGCTGTACCTTTGATTACTTACTAATTTCTAGAACATATATCTTGGTTCTCACAGTTGCTGGTGCATCCCTACACACACACACACACACACACACACAGACACACACACACACACACATTCACACACATATTTCATTTATATTTTGTATTTAATTTTTTTATGGCTATCTTTCCCATTCCACCTCATTCTCCATCAGCATCATCCCCACCAAAAGAAAGAAAGAGAAAAAGATGGAAAGAAAGAAAGAAAGAAAGAAAGAAAGAAAGAAAGAAAGAAAGAA
>JAJPUD010003191.1:111713-147138 GCA_023553655.1 Myrmecobius fasciatus | reverse complement strand
GAAAGAAAGAAAGAAAGAAAGAAAGAAAGAAAGAAAGAAAGAAAGAAAGAAAGAAGGAAAGAAAGAAAGAAAGAAAGGCAGACTTTTAAAACTTTGAGATTACAATACCTATTAGATTGACACTGATAGGGGGAAAAAAGGAGGATTTTTCATTGATCTGGTTATGGGTGCACTAGCACACTAATGCCCTCTGTTGGTGGAGCTGTGCATTTGTTAAACCATTCTGGAAAAGCAGTTTGAATTATATTCAAAAATCACTTAGCTGTTGATAACTTTTGATCCAGAAACACTCCTATTAGACAAATGCCCGGGGGAGGCCAGATATAAAGGGGAAAGATGGATAGGCACATAAATATTGATAGCAGCAATTTTTGTTGCATTAAATTCTCATTCTATCTCTTATTTTCAAACTCTCCCTATCTCCTGGCTCATTTTCTGCTGCCCACAAACATGTCCTTTTGTCCACCATTTAAAAAATAAACAAACAAAACAAAAAACTCCCACTTGATGCTTCCCTCTCTACTACCTATTGTCCTATAAAACTAAACTAAACTAACTAAACTCCTAGAAAAGCTCATCTGTAATAGACTCCTTGACTTTCTCTTCTCCCATTCTCTTCTTAATCTCCCAACAAATTGTCTTCCAAACTCATCATCTTACCAAAAGTTCACTCTCCAAAGTTCCTAACCATCTTACAATTGCCAATTTAATGACCTTTTCTCTATCTTCATTCTTCATCACTTCTGTGGAGTCTTAGACACTATCTTCCTTGATAGTCTTCTTGTTAGATTTGGGGGCCCCCGCTCTCTCCTAGTTTTCATGATTGCTCCTTTACTATCTCTTTTGCCCTTTAAAAATCATATCTTCTAGCTGTATTTGTCCCCTGGAGTTCTGCCTTGAGCCTTTTTATTTTCTTATTCTTTAATAATTTAATGAGTCATCTATCTCAGTAGCTCCCATAAATTTAATTATCATCTCTATAATAAAGATTTTCAGATCTATCTATCCTTCCTCAAACTCTCTGTGGATGCCCAATCCTATACATCCATCTACCTTTCAAATATTTCCAAATAAATGTTAAATAATCTTTTTTTTTCTTTTTTTATTAAAACTTTTTATTTGTATAACATATGTATGGGTAGTTTCCCAACATTGATCTTTACAAAGCTTTCCATTACAAATTTTACCCCCAGTCCCCTCCCCTCCCCTAGATGGCAGGAAGTCCACTACATGCTAATAATGTTGAAATGCTTGAGAAGTTATGCAAGAAAAATCCTATCTACAAGAAAAAAAAAAAGAATCAGAGAAAGGCAACACAATGCAAGCAAATGTCAATAGAGATCATGAAAATGTTACGTTGTGGTCCATATTTCATTTCCCTCTCTCTGGGTGTATATGGTTTTCTTCAGTGAACAATTGGAACTGGTTTGAGACAATTCTTTGTTGCAGAGAGCCATGTCCATCAGAATTGATCACCATGTAATACTGTTATTGCTGTGTATGATGATCTCCTGGTTTTGCTCGTTTCACTCAGCATCAGTTCATGCAAGTCCCTCCAGGCCTCTCTGAAATCGTCCTGCTGGTCGTTTCTTACAAAGCAATAAATATTAAATAATCTTAAATATGTTCAAATATATGTGAAATATCAGAGATCTCACCATGTCCAAATCCAAACTCACTTTTCCCTAAACCCTTCTTACCTAGTTTTGTATGTTTTGGGGTTGTTGTTCAGTGCTTTCAGTCATTCCTGACTCTTCATGATCCCATGTAGGGTCTTCTTAGCAAAGATACTATTGCCATTTCCTTTTCTAATTCATTGGGAATTATTCTGTTTTGCAGTCAGAAATAGAGGCTCAGAGAAATAGAATGACTATTCCAGGAGAGATTTTGGCAGAATGAGACTTGAACCTGGGTTCTTTAATATATATCTCTCTGTATATATTGGAAAACTGAGGGTAAAAGGGTTGGATGAATTGCCCAGCCTCACCCAGCTGGTAAGTGTTTGTGGCCTTATTTGGCTCTTTCTGACTTCAGATAAAGCACTTTATTCATCTACCTGTCCTTCCACATTTCATCTTATCATGGAGAGCAACACCATTCTCCCAGTTTCTCAGGCTCACAATCTAGGAATCATCTGGTACTCTTCCCTGTTTCTCATCCCTCCCCCATATCCACTCTGTTTCTAAGGTTTTCCTCTGATACTACAACCACCCAACTACTAATTGTTAACAACTCATACTAGGCTTTAATAGAATAGCTGCTGCGGGAACAGCCTGCCCCAATTTCTCCCTGCCTCAATCCATCCCCCAATCACTAAAGTGATTCTCCCAAAACTCAGGTAATACCATGTCACTCTCCCTCCTCTCCAATCCATAACCTCCAATGGCTCTCTGTTCCTTTCAGGATCAATAAGAAATATTCTGCTTCTCATCCAAAGCCCTTCCTAAGCTGGCCCCCTCCTTCCTTTCCAATCTTCTCATAGCTACCTCTCCAACACTGTAAATCCAGTGACAGTGTTGGTCCTCTTTGTAGTTCCATAAATAAGACACTCTGTCTCTTAACTCTAGGTATTTTCTCTCATTGTATTTTATTCCTGGAGTTTTACCCCTCCTCAACTCTGCCTACTGACAGAGAAAAAAGAACTGGGGAGATTGAATTTGGGGAAGAAAAAGTCCATTGGGGATTACTTGGATGATATCATGAGTAAAAGGAATTGAAGAACGTCTTGATCCCAGAAGGCAGAACTCGAAACAATATGTAGAAAATTGGTGGAAAATCAGTCCCAGAACTTCAGAATTGTATGAGACATTGACAGCCATTTATTCCGATTCAAAGGAATTCCCACCAGAATAAACCCAATAAGGGGTCATCCACTTTCTGCTGGGCAATTTCCAATTATTCCACTTTTGCACAGCTCTATTAGGAAGATCTTGTTTTTCCAATTTGGGTCTTTAATTCTCCTCTTTGCAACAAAAATCCATAGCTCCAAGTTCTGCTCTCTGCTGCCAAACAGAGCAATTTGAATGGCCCTCCAGATGCTAGCCCTTCTAATATTTGAAGACTTTTTTAATTGTTCCACTATATTCTCACATTATCTATTCTTTCAACCAATCATATGATTAAATGACAATCATATGAATGAATGAATGAATGCAAAAAAATTACATTTTCCAAGTGTTTACTTTGTGTCAGATGCATTTCTACTAGAGGAAGGAATAAACTCATTATGAGGGTATGGGATTAGATATTCTAACAATCAGAATCATCTGGCTATGAAAGAAACTGCCTTGGAAAGTGGTTGCTTCTCTAGTAACAGGGACTTTTGAATTGACACTGGACTCTTTTCAAGTGTATAGTAGATAGGCTTCTTGTTCTATTGCAGGTTGTACTATATGATATTGGAAGTCCCTTCTGGGTTATCAGGTGCCATCAATTTCTAGGGAGAGGACAGAATTCATCAGTTAGTCAGAAATCTTTGCATGGATCCTATTAATACACAGATTATGACCTTATTTGCCTACCTCAATGGTACCCTCACACTATTGTACCATTTCACTCAAATATGTGTGTATCTATGTATATATATATATATATATATATATATATATGAGTGTGTTTATATGTATGTATATATGTGTATAGATGTACACACATATCCACTTAGCATCAATTTTTGTTTCTGCCTTGCACTTCACAGTTTTAAAAATATTCAGTATTTCAAAGGGTACAAAATATGTGCTGAGGAAATCATGTATTTTAGCTCTCTTTTATTACAAATAAAAGCCAATATAATGCCACTTGCAGTTATCCCAACAGCCATAATTCTTCATCAACCCCCAAGCTTTCAGGGACTCAACAAACCCAGGATTAGGTCTTGGTTTTGTTGACCCCGTCAAGAGATACCTGTCAAAAGTGGCCAAATTCACAATTACCACTCCGCATCATGAAAAACATACATTTTCAATATATTGTGCTTGAAAAGTGGGTAGTTTGTGTACCTAAAATAAAAATATACATTTCTACAAACTCAAGATTTTTATATAAGAAGATATTCCAATTTTAGAGATTTAAAGAAAAGATTAAGTCCTCTTCTCTTTAATTCACAGGATTCATACAACAGATTTGTAATTATGCCTCACTTTTATAGAGTCTTTTTTTAAAAATAAAAGATGTCACTTTATAACTCTTTAAAGTTAATAGAAAGAGAATTCTTCATGACATCTCTTAAGGTAAGTACTACCTGTATTACTATCACTTTTACAGATTCTTGGAGCTCTAATGACTTAAAAACCCAAATGAGAAAATTAGATAGCTTATTGAATGTAGGGTTGAAATCATCAAAAATCAAGCCCTGACTAGAATTTGGGCAGGACCAATATCAAAAACATCAGCTATTAATTGCCAGCTCCTTTCTATCCCCTTTGCTGAAAATCCAGGTACTTGTCATTCTCTGGTCTTCCTGCACCTCTTTGTTCTCTCGGATTTCAAAGATCAGTGAGAGTAGCTCAGCAATCCCAGTTGGCAATTCTTTCTTTACCACTTGATGATTTGAAGTCTTCAAAGGCAGCTAGATGATCTTTCACTATCCCCAAACTCATATTGGTTATCAGCTCTCTATTAGTTATATTTGTTCTGTCCTTTCCAGTCTTCGAGGTCATTTTCCTCAGCCAAGAAAACAAGTGAGAGAAAAAGGAAGAAAACCCACATAGATTCATCCTCTTTCTTTATTTATCATTATCACTCTAAATTATCATTTATCATTATCTATATCCCAAGCAATGAACCTGTCCTGTTTTTGATCATCATTTTTCCCCCAAAACAGCTTTTATAAACTCATCTTCTATTTTCAGGTTTTATCTGACTGAGCTTATTTTGATCATCAGCCCTCTTGAAAATGATTTTATTGAACTGGACTCCACTTTTGCACTCAAAAGTTCCCCTGGTATCATTTTCTCAATATGTCTTTTAAAATTCTAAATCAGTGGATCCCCTGTCCATTCTCATTTGCTTCTTCAGACAACCTTACCTTTTCCTTCTCATTAGAATGGTTTCTCTTTGTGCTTTTGGAATTTAATTTTTGAGCATGTTGAATCCCCCCATTACTAATTTCCCTTCCACTGAATTGCAGTAATAATTCATTTACACAGTTTATGGATTGTCTAACTGCTCTGTATAAAGCATTGTGTTCATGTCTAGAGAAGGTACAGAGTTGAGGTAAGACTCAGTCTCTGACGTCATAGTCTTTCAAGTCTGTCTGGGGATGAGACTCAGACACATGCAATTATTCTACAAATCAAATTATGATCACATCGTAGAGTTGGAAATCACAGTACTCTCTGAGATTTAAAGGGCAGATGGTATGAATCAAGGAGATCAAAACTGCAGGGAAGCATATGGATGAATATTATAGTTGAAATTGAAAGGATATGGAGCAATTCAAAAATGAAGGGGGGGATTTTACTTCCTCGGTTCAATTTGACCAACCACTAATGAATATCTCTTGTCTTCTAGGAGCTTACATTTTCCTAGCAGGAAACAACATATACTTAGATAAGTAAAAGCCATATTATTCGAGGAAGGAGCAACCATCAACAAGTTAAGAAAGGGAGAAGAAATTTAGGGAAGATTCAGGGAGAAGGCTTCAGTGGAACTCTGAAGGAAGAGAAATATTCTGGACTCTGAGGTAAGGAAGAAGTTAATCTAGGAGACTATAAATGCTCCAGGGCAGAAGAAATGATACAAATAGATGGTATAGAAGGGACCAAAGGTAAAGAAAAGGAGAGTGTAAGTTATTTGGGAATTATTTGTGTTCCACCCTGAGGAGTTTTCCCTTTAATCCAGAGGCAGTAGGAGCCAGTGGAACATCAGAGCTGCATTGTGACATGGTCAGATCTGATCCTTAGCAATTTTAGTTTAGCCCTTGTGTAGAAAATAGATTGGTGAGGAGAAAGAGTGTGGGGAGCTCTAATGAACCTCCACATGGGTGTGAAGTCTGGAGCCCGTTTTTCAATGCATTTCAATATGACATTCAAAGACCTAGGCTGGAATAAGCTTCTTTATGACTGTTTCTGTGTAAGGATTTTGGGGAACTGGTCTTGGTGTATCAGATGATGCAGACAGGATGGTAATGCATTTATTAGATAATTGCCATGTTTTTTTTTTATTAAAGCTTTTTATTTGCATGACATATGTATGGGTAGTTTGTCAACAGTGATCCTTACAAAGTTTTCCATTACAAATTTTCCCCCAGTCCCTTCCCCTCCCTTAGATGGCAGGAAGTCCACTGCATGTTAATTATATTAAAATACTTGACAAGTCGAATATATGTATAGATATTTCTATACATATCTTGTTGTGCAAGAACAATCATATCTACAAGAAAAAAAATCAGAGAAAGGAAACCCAATGCAAGCAAACATCAATAGAGAGCATGAAAATGTTATGTTGTGGTCCACATTTCATATCCCTCTCTTCACTGAACAATTGGAACTAGTTTGAGACATTTCATTGTTGAAGAGAGCCATGTCCATTAGAATTGATCATCATATAGTATTGTTGCTGCTGTGTATAATGATCTCCTGGTTCTGCTCATTTCACTCAGCATCAGTTCATGCAAGTCTCTCCAGGCTTCTCTGAAATCGTCCTGCTGGTCGTTTCTTACAGAATAATAATATTCCATAACATTCATATACCATAATTTATTCAGCCACTCTCCAATTGATGGGCATCCATTCAGTTTCAAGTTTCTTGCCACTACAAAAAGGGCTGCCACAAACATTCTTGCACATGTGGGGCCCTTTCCCTCTTCTAAGATCTCTTTGGGATATAGGCCCAGTAGAAACAATGCTGGGTCAAAGGGTATGCGCAGTTCGATAACTTTTTCAGCATAGTTCCAGATTGCTTTCCAGAATGGTTGGATCCATTCACAGTTCCACCAACAATGTATCAGTGTCCCTGTTTTCCCACATCCCCTCCAACATTCATTTTTATCTTTTCCTGTCATCTTAGCCAATCTGACAGGTGTGTAGTGGTACCTCAGAGTTGTCTTAATTTGCATTTCTCTGATCAATAGTGATTTGGAGCAACTTTTCATATGACTAGAGATGGTTTTAATTTCATCATCTGAAAATTGTCTGTTCATATCCCTTGACCATTTTAGATAATTACTATGTGACAGGAGTTTGTAACTGTTGAGATTTGTGCCCAAACTGTGATATTCTTTCTTGTGTGTCATGGAATTGCTCTGAAGAGCATGCTTATTTCTCCTTGGAAAAAAATAAGTGAGTGAATGAATAAATGAACAGAAAAAAAGACCCTCTACCATTCAAGGCATACAACTCATATTTTCCCATCTGACTGCTCTCTTGGACTTCATGATTTTTAGAAATCCATCTTTCAAAAAGATGAAATCATATTGGAAAATCATACTTCTTCAGGTCATCTCCTACTCTGGCTAATGGACTTTATCATACCTTTCAAAGGCTACCCTTGCTACCCCCTTTTTGTTTCTTTCTGTATTCTGCCTTGAAACCTCCTGGAAGTTATGGATTCTGATAAGTCTTTCTTTGTATTCTCAGCACTTAGCACAGTGTCTTGCATACCATAGGTGATTTATAAATGTTTTTGTGCTTTGACATGAAGGAAAAGGAAGGAAGGAAGGAAGGAAGGAAAGAAAAATAGAGGGAAAGAAAGAAGAAAGGGAAGAGGGTCAAAGAAAGAAAGGAAGGAAGGAAGAGAGGAAAGAAGAGAGGGAAGGAGGGAAGGAAGGAAGAGGGTCAAAGAAAGGAAGGAAGAGAGGAAAGAAGGAAAAAGGGGTTGAAGGAAGGAAGGAAAGGAGGAAAAGAGATTTGAAGGGAGGAAGGAAGGAAGGAAAGCAGGAAAAGAGCATCAAAGAGAGGGAGGAAGGGAGGGAAGCAGGAAAAGAGAGTTGAAGGGAGGAAAAAAAGCAATTATGTGTGATTAGCAAATGGCTGTGACACTCTTCTCTGGATACTCCTTTAATAAGAAGTCACTTTCAATGTTGATGTGTTCCCTTAAGTACTCCAGTTCCGTTAGCAAGAGCTCTTTTCCAAACCTGGAGTGGTTCTGCCTTTCCTTCTCCTCCCCCCACCTCCCACCAAAATGGCTCTAAGTTAACTTTCTCTTGAATGGTCTCTCTGACCCATTTCTAGCCTCTTTAAAAGGTAATTTCCTCCAGTCAGAAAGTCTGCCTCATAGTTTCCTAGTGTTGTGCATATATACATTCATAATACATACATCTACATACATTTGCATATATATATATATATAGTCTTCTACAGTGCTGTGTATGTACACATACAGGTTGTATGTGTGTATGTAACTTTCTAGAGTGCTCTGTGCATGTGTGTATGTGTATACACACACCCATATACATATATGACAGAGAGACAGAGACAGACAGACAGAAAGGAAGAGACAGAAATAGAGAGACAGACAGAGACATAGAGGGAGAGACAGAAATAGAGAGAGAGACAGAGACAAAGACACACACACACACAGAGACAGAGAGAAGGGGAGAGAGACAGAGAGACAGAGACAAAGACACAGAGAGAGAGAGACAGAGACACAGAGAGAAAGACAGAGACAGAGACAGAGAGACAGAGAGAAGGGGAGAGAGACAGAGAGAGAGACAGAGAGACAGAGACAAAGACACAGAGAGACAGAGAGAGACAGATACACACACACACACACACAGAGACAGACAGAGACAGAGACAGAGACAAAGAGAAGGGGAGAGAGACAGAGAGAGAGACAGAGACAAAGACACAGAGAGACAGAGAGAGACAGAGACAGAGAGACAGAGAGAGACAGACAGACAGAGACAGACAGACAGAGAGAGATAGACAGACAGACAGACAGACAGAGAGAGAGAGAGAGAGAGAGAGAGAGAGAGAGAGAGAGGTACAGGGGAGAAATGATAAGGCCTAAGAAGTTGAAAGGCCCACGTAATCCTCTGGTATATTCTCAAAATATTTGGAGACTTAGGATTCCATTCTACTTGGTAAACATGAATTCCCGGAGCGCAGAGAGCTGAGGGCTCTTTGTCATTCCCAGTCCAAATCTACCTTCCTATTCCTTAGCCTCTGGGTGACTTTAGATGTCTTATGGGCCTAACTGAAAGACTGCCTCACAAACTGTGCAAAGACATAATTCAATTTTTATGCAGGAGCCTAGGAGCTTTAGAAAGGCTGGGAGATTTCAGTGACAATTTGGAAAAGGAAATTTAAACCAGTGGGGCAGATTCCTCTTGCGTCCATCCTCACGAGACTGGGGGAAGACTTAATTGGGAAGGCATCTAAGATCTATAGTTCAATCTATTTTACCCAGAAATAAACCAAAAGCCAAAGGGGTTAGGTGAATCATAATAATATTTAATATTACTATAATTATTGATGTTATCATTACTGCTTATGTTAGTATTTCTAGAGTGAGAAGCAGTGTGACATAATGGATAGAGATTCAATTTCTAGATGGGAAAGCCCTAGGTTCAATTACCAACCCACACAACTACTGACTGGACAAGTCACCTCCTGCTCAATGCCCCAGGAAGACTTTTAATGGCAGAAGGAGACTCTTAATGGCAGAATGGCCAATCTGCATTAAGAGAAATATTTTTTTCTCTTCAGTAGTTTGCTACATCAAATATTTTCAGGGGCAATACCCAAAATAAGAAAGAATTCTTTGAAGTAAAGGATATTTTTTTGACCTGAAAAAAGCTCTGTTTATGTTTCTGCCATTAAAATACAACAGATATATGCATAAAAACACTAGTTGGTCCCTGTTCTAGAGCATGCTAGAGTGAGAAAATGAAAGAATGAATACGACTGAATTCAGTTCTGGGCTCTTTCCATCTCTCTCTGTCATTGTCTGTGCGAGTCTGTCTGTCACTGTCTCTGTCTCTGTCTTTATCTGGCTCTCTATGTATGTAATCTAGATGTACATATATAATGCATACATATATGTGTATGTCTTTCTTTTTTATATCCCCTTTATTTCTAAATATATACTTCCCTCATCCCTATTCAAGGAACAACCTCTTTTAAGAGATTTTTAAAAAATAGAAAATTGTAACTTGCCAAATTAGCCAGCCAATTTTGTCATGTTTGAGAATATATTCAATATTCCACACCCACAGTCCTTCCCCCTGCCAATAAGGAAGGACAGAGCATTGTTTTCATCTGGGTACCACATTTTAAATGATGCACATCTTATAATTGGGTTTTCATCCTGAAGAACCTAAGAAGAATCAAAGGGTCTGTAGATTCATTGAAGGAGGAAGAGAACTCTGGTTAGAGTTAAGTAGGATGATCCTTGTCTTTGAAAATTGAAAGTATTATGTTTTAGACCGTGGATAAGCATTGTGGGTAGTTCCAGAAGGTGCCTGTGTTTAAATCCCAGCTCAGCCACTTATTATCTGTATGACTGTGCAAGTCAATTCTCTTCCTTACACTTCAGTTTCCTCATTTCTAAAATAAGGCAGTGGACAAGACACTCCTCTATCATTCATTCCAATTCCAGGTCTATGACATAATCAACAAAATCAATGGGTATAAGATAGAATGAGAGTCCAGTTTAATGGAAGAACACTTTAGTGAAGCAGTAAAGGAATGGAGCCCCTCAGGAACCAGGGTAATCCCCTAAGAATGGACTTGGAACCTGGAAGATGACATTGTCAGGGATTTTTGTATTCTTAAATGAAATAATTTTGAAAGTGTCTTATGTCAGTTTGATCCTATGAATTTCTGATTCCATTATTCCTAGTTTGCATGAGTCTGTCACTAAAAGATTCTGAGTTTCTTTGTTGTATCCCCAAATCCTTACAGATGGAGTCTTGGTGACATTAGAAACTCACTTTAGAATAAATCATCCCATTGTTTCTGAGAATGAAATGTTAATTCTATCTTGTCAAGTAGCCCTTGTCTGAAAATGGCAATCGTATTTTGAAGTGAATTAAATTTGGGGATTCCTAAAAATTAGTTTTCTTTTTTCCCCATTCCTCACAGAAAAAAAAATAACACAAAATATAATTCCATCTTTCTGAAACGGATCTAGGTGCAGCCTGGCTTTGTTCTCAGCCTAGCTAGGCCCAACCTGAATAGCCTCCTTTGTGTGGAAACAATAAGACAATTAAATACCTCTAATTGAACAAGCTGGTTGCTAGGCAATCCCCTAAAAATCTCGCAGAAACAAGCAGTCAGGGGAATAACAGAAGCAGAAAATAAACCCAAGTGGGCTGATTGTTTGTGTGGCCTGAGTGGCCTGGCAGGCCAAAACCCAGGAAGCACCAATTTACTACCCAAAGGGCATTCTGTTCATAGCTCTCTCCTTTTCATTAGAAACTTCCAATTATATACAATCCTCTGCACAACCCCTCTTAATTCCTATTATCAATTGCTTTATGGGGCAGAGCTCAGAGGTCTATGGAGGAAAAGCCATATGGGAGAAGGGAAAGTCACAACTTTCCTTGCAGTAACTGGACCTCACCACTGCCTGTCCGCCCCATAACTGTGTGTGTGTGTGTGTGTATGAATGTATGTGTATATATATATATATATATATATATATATATATATATATATATATATATATATATAGAGAGAGAGAGAGAGAGAGAGAGAGAGAGAGAGAGAGAGAGAGAGAGAGAGTTGGATGGATGTGTATGTGTGTGTGGATAGATAGATAGATAGATAGATAGATAGATAGGAAGATAGATGGATGGATGGATGTGTATACAACATATATATGAATGGATGTGTATATGGATGTATATAGGTATACATTTATTTATATGGATGGATATATGGATATGCATGAATTTATATGTTTATACATTTATGTATTTATATTTATATACATGTATGTATGTATATGTACATGTAGGTATGTTTGTGTGTATGTATGGTGTACATACATATATAAATACACACATACATGTGTGTATGGTTGAGCATATATATAATATATATTAATATATTATATAATATTAATGTAATATACATATTTATGTATGTATGTGTGTGGGTGCATATATATATATATACATATACATATATATGTATATATATATATATATATATATGACTTTTATACCATTCTATATAGAAAGGTTGTTCCATCCAGTTCCTTGATTTGGGGGGGAAGAGTATTGTCTCTGAATATTTGAAATGTTGTGGAAAATGCAGAAGGTTTGTTCTGCGCCTCTGCAGAAGGTGCATGAGTTAGAATCCCAGCTCTGTCCTTTATGTGGCTGATTTCTGGGTTTCTTCTCATCAATTAGCAAAATGCTTGGAAAGTTGGTATAGAAGCTAGGAAGTTGTGAGTTTAAATTCTGCCTTAGACTCTTAGGATCTGCACAGTGGTCCCAGGCAAACTGCCTCCTCCCTGTCTCATCTATAAAATGAGGGTTTCTGTATAGAGACATCCTTTGTAAACCCTCATATAAATGTTGGCTATTATTATATTTACAGTCTCTATCTTCCACGGACCCAATTCATGTCAAATTTTGTTCTAAGCCTTTCTCAATCCCCTCAGTTTTTGTGTTGTCTCCTATTTCAAATAATCTTCTTTTTATGTATAAGACCACATAATCAGAAACTTACAGTTAAGAAGGGACCACAGAACCTTGTTCTATAGTCTCATTTTACAGAAAAGGGAGTTGAGGCCCATGAGGTTCGGTGATTTGCCCAGTCACATAGGTAAAAAGGGGGAGCCTGCACATCCCAGGTTATCTGAAGCTAAATGGAGGATCTGTGTTTTCCAGTGTCATGCTGCTCCCAAGTGTTGTAAGCACTAACACAAGCAGCTAGATGGTGCAGTGGACAGAGTGTCAACCTTTTTTTTTTTTTTTTTTTTTCCAGAATTCAGTCTAAGAAAGCCTGTATCCGTGGGTTTATTCCTTTTAAGTAGGGCAGATGTTTATACATGGGGCACAATTAGGACTGAATTCAGAGTGGGCATGAACAACAGGGATTACCAAGGCAAAACTCAAAGGGTGTGTGGTCATAGAGTGGCCTTATCAGCTCATCCCTGGACTGGGATGTTATTCAAGCTGGGAGCTGACATAAATCAGGCTGGGTCAGTTATCTGGTATACCAGGGGAAGTTCTGTGTCAGAACAGCCTGGGGACTTTTTGATATGCCCAGCTTAAAAATGCTCCATTTTATTTCTTGCACTGCTGGTTCTGATCCCCAGGTCAGTCGGACCTCCTCTGGATAATAAGGGAGCTGGAGGAAATCAAAGGGATTAGTCCAGTCATTACCCAGTGTGGAAGATCAGAGTTCAAAGCCATGAGGCTAAAATGTGATAATATTTGTAAAGCAGCTGCCTAAAATGGAGTAGACAATGGATAAGTGCTTTTCATTCACAGCAAAAGAACATAAGCTTCCTGAGGGGAAGAATTATTTTTCTTTTTCCTTTGTATCCCCAAGGACTCAGAAGAGTCCTTTCCCTTCTCAGAGACATTCAAAATAAGGTTTGTTCCTCCTAGATACAAGACACCTTGAAGGTCAAATAGCCATTGCACAGGTGGACATGCTAGGCTCAAAGGACCCCCTTGAACTGTCAGAGGTCACACAGGTGGGATGTGGCAGAAGCTAAGTTAGAAATCAACTTCTCCTTTCCTATTATTTTTTCTCCTGCCAACAAACTTCATCCAAGGCCTCTTTTATTTACCTGTTTATTTACCTGAACCAATTTGCCAGCCATCCTGCCATCTTTGTTCCTTCTCCATGTTCAGTGAATCAGAAATTTAGAACTGTATGGAACCTTAGAGATAACTGAGCTCGAGATCCTCATTTGAACCAAGTCCCATCTAAGTGATTTGTCCAGTCTCCCACCTAGTAAAGCATCTGAATTAGGCCCCAGGTTTCCTCAGTCCCTGCTCATGCCTTGATTTAGCATGTTCTCCACAGGTCCAGTTAGCAGCCTTAATGCTGCCGATCAAACTGAATTTCCTACCGACCGGTCTGTGCCAAGGGGTCCAGTCACCTCCCTCAGAACGAATCGGATCACCACGCTACGATGTATACACAACTCCTCCAGCCCCTGTGGCTTCTGTGGCCCTGGGCTTTAGTGCTGGGAGGAACCTTGGAGACCTTCTTCTCCAGTCCCTTCATCTCAGAAAGAATGACTTTTGATCCTCTGACCCCTTCCTGAGGAAACTCCAGAAGTCTGTGCCCAGTTCCTCTCTGCTTTATATCTCTCCCTTTCAGTTCATTTATATTAATTAAGCAACTCAGGACTCAGGCAGTGCATAAAAGACAGGTATTTAATTGAGAAAACTTCCTGCTTTCATTCCACCTTCCAAATACAGATTCACCACAAAATAAGTCCTTATAAATAAAAGTGTGTTGTGCACACAGGTGCACATATAGATTGTTTGTCTATACCTTCAGGACTGCTTTGATTATCCATGCAGGTCTCTTCACTGCTGTCACGTGTATATATATATATATATATATATATATATATATATATATATATATATTATATATATATATATATATATATGAATATGCACATAGTATGTCCACTTCACTGCTGTCACGTGTATATATATATATATATGACTATGCACATAGTATGTCCACTGCACACATTTGTGCACATATGGAGCCACGCTAAAGCCAGAGTTCAAAATTAGAGCCTAGGAGTCTTCACTGTGACAATATTTGTCAAGCAGGGGTGTGTGCCTGCTATAGTATAACATATATTTGATATATATATACACATGTATATATATATATATATATATATATATGTGTGTATACATATATATATATACATATATACACACATATATACATGTACATACATATACATATGCACACGTACACATATGCATGCATATATACACATACATCTCACTTATATGCCTATACATGTGTATGCATGTACACACATATCTCACATATGTGTTGTGTGTATGTGTGTTATGTAAGCTTACATACGTGTGTGTGCATAGGACAGCTTTGTGGTGCCCTGGATACATTAAAAAGCCCAGAGTCAGTAAGATTCATCTTCCCAAGTTCAAATCTTGCATCACTCCATTACTATCTGTGTGACCCGCCATTTTCCTCAGTTTCCTCATCTGCAAAATGAGCTGGAAAAAGAAATGGCCATCCACTTCTGTATCTTTGCCAAGAAAATCCCAAACTGAGTAATGAAGAATCAGACATGACTGAACACCCCAATATATAGAGACATACACATGTGTATATATACATACATGTGCATATGTACACACACATTCCCAGTGGCTCATAGAATTAATGACAGAAAAGACTTCAGAAGAGTCCAATCTTCCCATTTTCCAGAGAAGCAAGTGCATGTGCAAACTTTAATTCATTTTCCCCTTTTGCTACTAGCATCCTTAACCTATGGTTTCTTTCTCCTTTATTTAGGTTATTTACACCTTTGTAGCCAGTCATTAGTCCCTTGGTGGATGGCTAGCTTGCTAGTGAGGAAGGCTGGGAGAGGACAGGAGAGGAGTTTTCTCAACTTTTCAAAAGCTTGGATTGGTATTATTATCCATCTTTAGCTATTGAACTCAAGCTGGTGCTTTCCCAAGCCTTACTTCCTCAGCACAACCCCACCTTTATTAATAATAATTTATTATTAATAAAATTAATTTATTAAATTAATCAACATGCTCAATTCAAATCAACGATATTCAATGAAACTTCATATTCAGAGAAGTAGCAAACCTGCATCCACTCAAACGTAAGTACATATGTTGTCATGGGAAAAAATTTACACCCATAAGAGACCTTTGCCCATGGGCATCCATGTTGATACAAATGTGCTCAGGACACTCATGGAGAGGACATATGAAGGAAATGCATGGGGTTGGCTCAAACACATGGGGCAGCTCAAACCCCTGAAGCCGCAGAATTTCTGTCTCCTGTTCCTTATCAGATTTTCCCCTTTATGGGACATTGGTTTTACGTGGCACCCAGTAAACCCTGATGGATGTTTAGTTTCTGATAATCGCTGCTATGTTGGGCTCATGGTTTCCTGATCATCCACTGGGCAAGAAGGTATGGATCTCCTTCCTTCTTTTAGTCGTGACTTCAACCCGATTTAGTCACTTAATCAAAAAGAATTCATTAAACATTTCCTATGTATCCCTAACTACCAAAGGTACAATAATAATTGTAAAACTCTTAGAATCATACCTGGCACATAATAGGTGCTGGAGAAATGTTCATTATTATTACGATTACTATTATTGCTCCTATTACCACTACATTTCCCCCCAAGGATCAAGACACAATGTAGAATCTAGATGGCAATATAATAATACAGGTGCAATGCAATTAAATTCAGTTCAATAAGCAGTACTTAACATACAACATACAAACACAAAAGTTAAATTAGAATCTTCCCCCAAGCAGAATATCCTCTCCTTGGGGATGCAACATTTGCATAAATAAATTCAAGGTAATTTGAGAAATGTAGCTCATATAAACTCTGGGGATCCTTATTGCAACTCCTATTCCCACTGAGATGTCAGTTTCTCAGAGATAGGCGGGAGCTAAATGTGGGGATCCCTGAGGGATAATGGGGTGGTTTGGTTTGGTGTTGTTTCTAAAGCTACAAGCTTGAGCTCTCACCAAGTATTTCCCTCCAAAGTCATAACTTAAAAATCATTTTGTCAACCGACTTAAATGGCATTAATCAGGGTCAATGTAACAAGATTGGAAATTAAGAACATCGGGTACAAAACACACACCCACTTTAATGTCTGACACACTCTCCCAAAAATACATAGAGAATCCAACAGAAAATGAATTCAAGCTTAGATGTGTGGTAAAGGGACAATTCACAAATCTTTGTTTGTAGAAACCTTATTTTTTCCTTCTATTTGTGGGATACTCAAGATGGTTTTCCTTAAGCATTACAAGTCTGTATCCATCCTGTCTCCATCTTTGGGACCCAATGTGACTAAGGATACCTTTGGGAAGATATGATTTTTAGCATCCGCTGGACCCTTGGAAGTTCCCAATGTCATCCTCCAGTCAAAGAACTGAGAAAAGGGAGCCATGGCTGAGGTCCAACCAAGGGCCTCTCTTACCACCTCCCTCCAGGCACTTCCTCCTCAGGAATGTGTTAGATAATCATGTTTATTCCAATTTTTAGAACTCAATACCTCCTCAACTAGCTTGATAATATATAGTTAATCTCTTCCAGATTGTCAAATTTCATCACTTTATATAAATACGGTTCTTGTGCATCATCTTTCTGGCTCAAAAGCTTTTAGCAGTTTGTCAAAGGCCTCCTAGTGCCTAAAATATGTTTTCACCTAGTCAAGGTGTTAATGTATAAAGGACATGGCGATGGTTTGGCTCCCACTCCTTTAGAAAGAAGAGATTAAGTCAAAAAAAGATTTAGTAAGAGATGGCCCAGGAACCAAGAATGAAGGAAGTTAAAGAACTAAAATATGAGTAAAAGGGACAGCAAGGGGTGCTGTGGGAGGACTGGGAATGTAGCCCATGCAGAGATACAGAGATGTAAGAAGGAATATGAGGTGAGCTGAATTTTTCACCAGAATCCTGCAGCAGAAAGTGCTTTAGATTTGGAGCCAGTCCACTTGGTTTTAAGTTTCACAACTCCAGCGTGATTATATCCCTCCAGACCTCAGTTTCCTTATTTTAAAAGTAAGAGGATTCAACTGGGTGACATCTGAAATTTTCTCCACCTCTAAATCTATGCTCCTACCATGTCTTTTTTGGAGCTCAATTTAGCTGGAAGTCATACAAAATAAAAGGAAATAATTGGAAATATATCTGGAAATGTTGGCCGAAAACAGATTTTGGGAAGCATTCAGTGCTAAACTGAGAGGTTTGAATGTTATATTATACGACAAAGCTCCTTAAACTTGGGTCGTGACCCCAGAGTCATATAATTTATTTTCAGCAAGTGTTTGAATTATATTTCTATTTTAACTACTGATATACCTGGGGTTGCATAAAACCTTCTCAAGTTATTTTCTTAAATTAAAAACAAATTAGTTGATACAAAATATTATTATCCAAACTAAGTAGAACATTTTCCCTACAAATATCTGTAAGATCGTGGGGAAATACTGGGTGCAAACTTAATGTATAATGGTAATGAAGCTAATATGTATAGAACATTGATGTCTCAGACCTCCAAACTCTGATACTCCAGGTGTCCTTGCTCTTTCTCACTCTGGAAGGCTGGGATACTCTTCCACCCTATGGAACTAACGTCTCACTACAGCTTTTGGCTGGAGTGCTATTTTCCTCCCTGAGAAGCTGTGTAGCCCTATAGCTTTGGGTTGGTAGTCTCCTCTCCAGTTTTTCAGTTCTTCTGTTCTGTTCTATCAGGACTTTGAGATATGTCACCTTTCTTGCAGGAGGAGAACAGAAGTCCAGTCACTCTTTGAATAACTCTTTTTGATGCAATGATTGACAGACCTCCAGGGAGACCTCAGCCTTTCATATGGTGACCATCTAGCACATTTTTCAGATCTTAATCTCTGAAAACTAGGCTATTATTAGGCATTGGAAATTTATTCACTCAAAAATCACCCAACTGTTTGGAACTGAGGATATCACAAATGTTTTAGAATAAAAATAGAATGTTTTTCTTTTAATCTATTCCAATGAGTGACTGGTGAAAACCATAGGCTGACAGCTTATGACATTAGTTCTAGTTTATTATCTGGGATGGCTCTTTCACGTGAAAATGAGTTAGTAAAGACTCAAATCTCCTACTCAGTGTGGAATGATTCCTATCATCTGAAATGACCTCACTGATTATCCTGGACCTTTAAGACTTTAAAACTTATTCAAGTTGTGAGAAAAACACATTCTTACCTGATAATGCATATGTCACTTACTAACTATTTGCTATATGACCAATGGTTACATTCTATTTCAGAAGTTCACTAATTTTATGTGCTAACAGAGCACAAATCTGCATTTCTATAATAGAAACCTCAGGTTATCCTAGAGAACTCAAGGAATAAATTAGAGTATAGACCAGACTGTTGTTTACAATCACACTGAGATAACACATAATTAATCCAAAACTGAAGAATAATATTGTAATAGATTTTTGCCATCATTGGCATTCATGATTTCCAACTTACATGAACCCAAAAAACATTAAAAACAAAGGGAAAACTATCAGAAGATAGCAAAATCTTCTGGAAATTAAGAAATGGTTTCTTTCTTTGTTTTTGTACTTATTGTTTTATTTTCATCATGTTATGTGTAAAACAATTTTTAATATTAATTTTTAAAACTTTGAGTTACAAATTCTCTCCCTTCTTCCCTCCCCCTACAACTCCCACTGAGAAGACAAGCAATTCAATATAGAATATATGTGTATAGTCACACAAAACATATTTTCATATTGGTCATGTTATGAAAGAAATTGAGTGTATATGTTCTTTCCTCTTCAAGTCAATTCCAATGAGAGTAAGTTTCACTCATTCCATCTTATTTCCCCCTCTCTTCCCCTCCACTGTAAAACTTTTTCTTGTCTTGCTTATTTGAGATAATTTATCTCATTCTATCTCTCCCTTTTCTTTTCTCCCACTACTTTCTTTTTGTTCTCCTTCATTTTCTTTTTTAAAATATCCTTTTACCTTCAATTCACATCTGTACCCTTCTGTCCATACATATATATATATATACATATATATGTATATATATATGCATATATATATATACATGCAAACAATCTTAATAATTAGATGGGCTTAATAAATAACAAATGTCATCTTTGCATACAGTAATGCAAACATTTTAACCATATTAAATCACTTATGCTTTCCCTTTCCTGTTTACCTTTTTATGCATCTCTTGAGTCTTCTATTTGAAAGTCAGATTTTCTATTTAGTTCTAATCTTTTCATCAAAATTCTTTATTTCATTGAATATTCATTTTTCTCCTGAAGGATTATACTCAGCTTTGCTGAGTAGGAGATTCTTGGTTGTAATCCTAGTTCTTTTTGCTCCTTAAATCTTTTGCTCTCTAATATATTGTATTCTAGGCCCTCCAATGCTTTAATGTAGAAGCTGCTAAGTCTTATATTATCCTGACTGTGGTTCCAAGATACCTGAATTGTTTCTTTCTGATTGGCCCATAGTATTTTCTCCTTGACCTGGGAGCACTGGAATTTGGTGAAATGATTCCTGAGAGTTTTCAGTTTGGAATGTCTTTTAGGTGGGGGTGATTGGTCAATTCTTTCCATTTCTTTTTTACCCTTAGGTTCTTTAATATCAGGACTATTTACTTGATAATTTGTTAAAAGATAACATATAGGCTCTTTTTTGATCATGGTTTTAAGGTAGTTCAATAATTTTTTAAAAGTTATCTCTCCTGGATCTATATTCCTGTATTATCTTCTACTTCTTTCATTCTTTTGGGGTTCTTTTTATTGTTTCTTGATTTCTCACAAAGTCATTAACTTCCATTGATTCTAATTTTTAAGGAATTATTTTATTCAATGAGTTTTGGTATGTCCTTTTTAAGGCATTCTGCTCCTCAGTGACTTTTTGTACCTATTTTGCTATTTGACATAGTCTGTTTTTTAAGGTGTCATTTTCTTCAGTATTTTGTGTATATATTTCATTTTTACCAAACTGGTGACTCATTTTTCATAATTTTCTTGCACCACTCTCATTTATCTTTCCAATTTTTCCTTGACTACTCTTGATTGATATTTAAAATACTTTTTGAGTTCTTTCATGGAAGAAGAAAAGAAGAAGAAGAAGAGGAGGAGGAGGAGGCAGAAGAAGAAGAAGGAGGAGAAGAAGAAGGAAAAGAAGAAAAGATTGTGATGATGATTGCAAATGTCTAGAATATAAAAAGTGTTTCCTATTTTTCTTTCAACCAAATGCCTTCCCCCTCAGAAGCCTGCACTGAGAAAGGCCTGCCAATATTATAATATGGAGCAATGAAAATTGCATAGTGGTTTGAGTCAAAAGTTCTGAATTCTGATCCTGGCTTCTACAGATGACCTTAATCATATTGGTGGTTTAATCCATATCTCTTAAGCATATCCCATTGGATATCTGGGTAGATTGTGGATAAAGTGATGGACTTGAAGTAAGAAAGAACTGAATTTAAATGTCTCCAACTTAGTAGCCACATGGACTGATCATTTAATTTTTCTGTGCTTCATTTCCTCATATGTAAAATGAGAATGTATTAATTTCACAGGACTATTATGAAAATATCAAATGAGATCTCATACATACAGTATTTTTGCAAAACTTGAAAGGACTATAAAAATGTTAGCTAAAGTTATTATATGAAGCAGGCTTCTTCTAGTCCTTTTCCATTTCCTTCATACATTACATAGTCTCAATCAAAATATAACTCAGGTTCCACTTCCTATATTATAACTAGATCTCCTAGCTATGCATCCTGCACTGCCATGATCCCTGTCTGATATTCATCTACTACATTTGTAAAATAAAGGTCAGATTAAATCCTTTCTCCTCCCATTTTATATAGTATTTTTCTTTGAGTATTCATGTAGAATGTTGAATAATCACAAGGCATGATATGGATTTCAGTTATCATATTACTATTCACTTTTTAGTTAACAAAGCATTTTTCCAAGCATTTTTAAAGATATCTAGAGTGAATATTAAGAATTTTCTTTTGCTCACAAGAGGAAAAAATTGATGATTAGAGAAGTTGAGTGACTGTGCAATAGGTAGAACCCTGGAGATAGCCACCAATGACCAGCAGTCTTGCTTCCACCATGGTCTATATAGCCATCATCTATCAAGGTGGATCCTGTAGAGAAGGGTCTGACTGTCTTCAGCAACCTTATACATGGAATAACTGAAGCAGCAAAGCATCTCAAGGAGAGCAAAAAGGCAATATGTGCCAGACAGGTCAGGCCATCAAGACTTGACCACCATTTTCCCTCGTCCTTCTGGAGACTACCCACCATTTTGAACCCAAGATCCTTGGGAATGACAGTGCTCTACCACAGTGTCCTCAGCATCATCCCAGGAAACAGTCCCTGTGGAGTTGTAGCATGACAAATGCTCTTATAGAAGAAAAACTTAACAGCTACCGAAGACCCCAAAAGGAGATTTTCCATGCTGAAGACTTCAGCACTGGCAATGCTTTAATATCAGAAATTAGTATGGTTTTATCAGTGGAAATGATATTAAAGAAGAGCCACGATCATCTGCTTTGTTATTGATCGTTAATTGATCACTAAATCCCTAATAAGACTTTTCCAGCTGATTTACAATTATCCCCCCCATACTGTTGTCTTTCCCATTAGGAGATCAGTCCTTTGAGTATAGGGACGGTCGTACTTTTCTCTTAACACTTAGCACAATACTTTGCGCATAGTAAAGGCTTAATAAATGCTTCATTCATTCATTCATTTATCCACTTCCCCCAAATCACACAGATAATGACCTGGAGATCCAGGATGCCACCAGTCATTAGCTGGTTCAGTTCTTTTAACTAACTCCAAGTACACTTCTCTTTCCTTAATACCCCAATTACTTTTATTACATTTTCAGTGTGTTGTAGGCAGTTGAATTTCTAAGAAGTGATAGAATTTGCTTAGGGAGTCAAAGGTCATTCTCTACTCATTGAAATGTCTTTCACTCAGCTTTCCAATTTTCATTAGTTTCTACAACAGATCTGTAGCTTATGTAAACATTTTGACAGAAAATGGGCCATGGGGACTACAGCCAAAAATGTATCTGAAGATAAATGTAGCATGACTTGCAACATACAATTTTCTTTGCATAGAAAGAAAATGAAGTGATGACAGAGTTCCCAAAACCTATTCTCCTCCTGAAATTACATTCTGACCTTGATTTCCTGTAGACAACTTTGAGAAAGGAAAACTCTGCAGCCTAAGATTTTCTATGGATATTGGTTAGTAAGCAGGCTATTCCATTTGAAGGGCTGGTCCATTTTTGCTAGGACAGTTTTCCCCCAAGAGAGTCCAGGTGAGGTAGTGTGCTACAGTGATGTTTCATGACTGGGATGCTCTTCCTTCATACCTTTGTTTCTTAGAATCACTTCTTCCCACTTGAAATTATTTTATGGATAATTTCTTGCTGTAGACTTATTTCCACGTGTATGTATTTCATAGATTTTTTGAGATTCAGTTTCTTCATCTATAAAATGAACTAGAAAAGGAAATAGCATGCCCGTCAATACTGTTGACAAGAAAATCCGGAATGGGGTCACAAAAAGTTGGATATGATTGAAACTACTTAATAACAATAAGAAATTAGACTGTCTTTTGTCTCAATCGTACGTAGGCCTTCATTATTGAATGTGTTGCCTCAGACAAACTCACATAAAGGCCTGAGAAAGGAATTTTAATTTAGAAAAGTCACTGCATCCTGGGCCATTATCAGTCATCTTGATTTTTGTCTTGCCATTGGATTTCAATGACTCTGGAGGAGATAGCAAGGCTGATGACTTTGCACAGCCCTACCTCACTTAAATGGAATTCATGAGCAAGTCAAGACATCACCCTTGTGATGTTATTGATCTTCTTTGAGAACAAAGTACTCCTATCACCCCCAATAACAACACACTTCCAGTAGAATGGATGCTTCCTTAGAGCAGAATCTCCTTCCTTTGGTCTTTCTACCCCCAATGGCTCCTACACTGAATGGCCCATAATCACTACTTAACAAAATTTGTGGGATAGAATTTAGTAGCCAGAAGAACACTAAATAAGGATACTTGAGCTTCAGTTGCAGCATTTGCCCATGAATCTAGTGACTTCTTTCAATCACTCTTTAATTCCAGCATGAATTTAGGGTTAGCTTAGGAGGTAGCCGGGTAGCACAATAGTCTTGGACCTGAAGAAAGAAAAATCTGAGTTCAAATACAGCCTCAGACATTTACTAGATGTGGAACCCTGGGTAAGTGACTTGACTTAGTCTCCTCATCTGTAAAATGAGGATAATAATAATCCCTACCTCTCAGGGTAGTTGTGAGGATCAAATATGCAGTATGTTCTGCAAACTTCCAACATCCCATTTAGATACTACTAGCTATTATTGTAAACTGGGAATCACACTATTTTCACTAACTATTACATGTAGTTATTATGGGGAAAGTGATTTGTAAACTGTGAAGCATGAGAGAATGTGAGCTATTGTTAGTAAGGTAGCGGGAAAAGTCCTGAAGTAGGAGCCAACAAACATGTATTGATACTCCTGCTTTGTCATCAATAAACTAGGTCACCTCTGGCAAGTCTCCAGATCTCTGTTTCCTTCTCCAAAAGGTCAGTGTTGGACTAGGTGCCCATTGAGTCCCTTCTAAGCTCTAGGTCTGTGATTCCATTGATTTCCAATGAGAATTGTAGGAGTCAGATTTCCTTATTGCTTTACTGGTTACTTTGGATGTGATTTTCTCAGCTTTTTGGGACACCCAAGGGTTTGTATATTTTCCCTGGAGGAAGGGCAGTTACAACCCCTCTATTATCACTATACAGTATGTACATATATATGTAAATGTGTATGTATATGTAAATGTGTATGTATATGTAAATGCATATATATGTAAATGTATATATATGTATGTAAATGTGTATATGTGTGTGTATATAATATACATATAAAAGTTCCTACAATCATGGAGCTTATATTTTATTTTCATGGAGGATAATGTGTGCATATAAACAAGTAAAGATAAACAAAAAAGGCGGGAGAGAGAAAATCAAAATTAGCAGCTGGGGAAATGGAAAAAGGCTTCCCGTACAAAATTACACTTGAGCTGAGATATTCCAAGACATGGAGGTGAGGAGACTGGGATTAGAAAGAGTAAGTGCAGAAACATGGGCATGGTAGATGAGTTTGTAGATGAAGAAAACCAGTTAGCATATATAAAGCACAGTATTATAGAAGGAAGCTGGAAAGATAGATCAGGGCTAGGTTGTGAAGGGTTTTAAATGCCAAACATTGGGATTTCTATTTCATCCTAGAAGAAACAGGAAAAACTGCAATTGATTGAGTAGAAATCCAATAAGAGAAAACATTTGGCAGCTGAGGGGAGTTTGGAAGGGGGGAGGAGAGCGAAGGAAGGTACAGAGATGGTTGCAGGAGCTCAGGTAAGAAGTGATGAGAGTCTTTGCTGGGATGGTTGGCAATTAGGTGGCACAGAGCCTAGATTGTCAGCTCGGAAGTTAGGGAGACTCATCTTTGTTAGTGCAAAGCAGGATCTACATATTGACTAAATGACCCAGAGCACATCATTTAACTCTGTTTTCCTCAGTTTGCTCATCCATAAAATGAGCTGGAGATAGAAATGGCCAACCACTCTAATATCCAGGCCAGTCAAGAAAATCCCAATGAGTCACAAGGAATTGGACGTGACTAAAAATGACTAAACAGCAACATGAAAGTGGAAGCTATGTGAATAATGGGAAAGACATAGATTTAAGAGATATTGTAGGAAAGAAATTAGAACATTTAATAACTAATCAAATACACTTGAAATTAAGGAAGGGAAGAACAAGATAGCAGACGTACAAAGTTGGATGAGTGGAAGGATGCTTCTTTAAAGAAAAAAAATGCAAAGTTCAACAGGGGAATATTTTTAGGCTTCAGAAAGATCATGGGTTTTTTTTGAATGTGTTCAGTTTAATGATAAATTTACTGAATATCCAGTATGAAATGGACTGCTTGAGTAATGGAACCATCCCTTGCTTCAAAAATTGTGATTTTTTCCTACTGGCACCCATGCTATTTTATTTTAATATAATGATGGCTATTATGAAATCAGTGATTTTTTTAACCTTGTGTATTTTATTTTAAGAATTTAAAAATTAAAGGTCAAGAATTTCAAGGGAATTAATGGAAAAAAAAGGCAGATGAAGGTGGCCTTGCTGTACCAGATCTAAAACTATATTATAAAGCAGCGGTCATCAAAACCATTTGGTACTGGCTGAGAAATAGAGCAGTCGATCAGTGGCATAAGATAGGTTACCAGGACAATCTAGGCAATAACTTTAATATTTAGTGTTTGATAAACCCAAAGACCCCAGCTTTTGGGATAAGTACTCACTATTCAGCAAAAACTGCTGGGAAAATTGGAAACTAGTGTGAAAGAAATTAGGGATTGACCCATACCTAACACCACATACCAAGATAAGATCTAAATGGGTTCATGATCTAGATATAAAGAGTGATTTTGTAAACAAGTTAGAGGAACATAATATAGTTTACCTCTCAGACCTGTGGAGATGGAATAAATTTATTTCCAAAGAAGATCTGGAACTCTTAATTGAACACCAGATAGATAATTTTGATTATATTAAGTTTAAAAGTTTCTGTACAAATAAAACTAATGCAGATAAGATTAGGAGGGAAGCATCAAATTGGGAAATCATCTTTACATTTAATGTTTCTGATAAAGGCCTCATTTCTAAAATATATAAGAAATTGTCTCATACTTATAAGAATTCAAGCCACTCTTCAATAGATAAGTGGTCAAGGGATATGAACAATTTTCAGATGATGAAATTAAAACCATCTCTAGTTATATGAAAAGTTGCTCCAAATCACTATTGATCAGAGAAATGCAAATTAAGACAACTCTGAGGTACCACTACACACCTGTCAGATTGGCTAAAATGACAGGAAAAGATAACAATGAGTGTTAGAGGGGATGTGGGAAAACTGGGACACTAATACATTGTTGGTGCAACTGTGAACGGATCCAACCATTCTGGAGAGCAATTTGGAGCTATGCTCAAAAAGTTGTCAAACTGTGCATACCCTTTGACCCAACAGTGTTTCTATTGGGCCTCTATCCCAAAGAGATCTTAGAGGAGGGAAAGGGACCCACCTGTGCAAGAATGTTTGTGGCAGCCCTTTTTGTAGTGGCTAGAAACTGGAAATTGAATGGATGCCCATCAAATGGAGAGTGGCTGAATAAATTATGGTATATGAATATTATGGAATATTATTGTTCTGTAAGAAACAACCAGCAGGACGATTTCAGAGAGGCCTGGAGAGACTTGCATGAACTGATGCTGAGTGAAACGAGCAGAACCAGGAGATCATCATACACAGCAACAACAGTATTACATGATGATCAATTCTGATGGACGTGGCTCTCTGCAACAAAGAATTGTCTCAAACCACTTCCAATTGTTCCCTGAAGAAAGCCATATACACCCAGAGAGAGGGAAATGAAATATGGACCGCAACGTAACATTTTCATGCTCTCTATTGATGTTTGCTTGCATTGTGTTTCCTTTCTTTGATTCTTTTTCTTGTAGATAGGATTTTTCTTGCACAACTTGTCAAGTATTTCAACATAATAAACATGTAGTGGACATCCTGCCATCTAGGGGAGGGGAGGGGACTGGGGGTAAAATTTGTAATGGAAAGCTTTGTAAAGATCAATGCTGGGGAGCTACCCATACATATGTTATACAAATAAAAAGCTTTAATTAAAAAAATCTAAAAATTAGGGGCAGCTAGGGGGCTCAGTGGATAGAGCACCACCCTGAAGTCAGGAGGACCTGACTTCAAATCTGGTCTCAGACACTTAACATTCCCTAGCTGTGTGACCCTGGGCAAGTCATTTAACCCCAATTGCCTGAGCAAAAAAAAAGTATTTAAAAATTATTCAAGAATCTGTAGACTTTACCAAGGTAACCTTGTTCCAGAGAAAGCTAAGAACTCTGGTCTAAGGAAATAGCTTATGGGGCTTAGGTTTCAGACAACTGACCAAGAACACTTCCCTTGGGAGAATGAGGATTTTATTTTTCTTTTGCTCTTCAAATGATGTCAATTATGCAACCACCCTTTTCAACAAATTTGTTAGATCAACTTTCAAAGGCCCTTCAAGAAGTAAAAAAAAAAAATCTTCTGCCTAGATCCTTTTGTAATACTTCTGGGATATTTTCCATATGCAATTGCCACCCTAAACTGCTAATGAATATATTAGCAAGGTCCCAGCAATGGGATGTAGCATCAGAGACTGAGGCCTACAAGGGCTCCCAAAGGTTGGCCATCTAGTCTAAGCTCCTCATTTCACAGGTAAAGAAACTGAACTGAAGAAAACTTAAGTGGCTTTTCCAAGTTCAATAAGCATGATATAAGTAAAACAGATTTGAACTCAGAACTTCTAATGAAAGAACTAGTGATCTTTCCAAAACAACAAGCAATTAGGCCCTTTTTTGTTTTTATACTAAAAGATATCTTTTGATAAGTTTGTATTTATTATTTTTATCATGTCTTACTCTTCATGACCGCATTTGGGGTTTTCTTGATAAAGTTATTGGAGGGGCCTTCCATCTCTTTCTCAAACTCATTTTATAGATGAAGAAACTGAGGCAGATAGTATTAAGTTACTTGTCCAGGATCACTCAGCTAGGTAATGTCTGAGGCTGAATTTGAACTCAGGAAGATGAGAATTCCTGAGTCCAGGCCTAACTCTCTATGACTGGGCTACCTAGCTTCCCTTTCATAAGTTACAAAGCAGGAAAATGCCAAGTGATACAGTGAAACATGCCCTGGATTTGGTGTCAGAGAACATGGGTTCAAATCCTGGCTACATACTTCATTACCATATACCTTTGGAACAGTCACTCTCAAATCCTGTTTTATTTTTTCATCTATAATTGAAAGGTTTGGAATAAAGGCCACCAACAATCCTTCCAGCCCTAAAACTATGGACTCATCATCCTCTTGTATATTGATGTAGGAAGGCACCCACCAAAAGGAAAACAACTAAAGACCATCCTTTGGGCTGCTATTGTCAGATATTGCTGTTGTACCTACAGAAGCCAGGAGATTGTCACCTTTGCCTTGTCTTTTTGGAGCTGGTGTAAAAAGTTCTCCATCAACTGTAAAGTACTATAGAAATGGGAACGTTTATTCCCTAAACTCTTCATTTTACAGATGAGGAAACTGAGACATAGGGAGGGGTAGTGCTTAAGATAAAATATTAATACAGAAGCAGAAAAGTTTTGCTTCCACTCTTTAAAAAACTGGAAGGGGGAGTGAAAATGGCAAGGTTCCAAACAGCTGAAATATAGGTGACATCCTAGCTTATAAAGAAGGTGCTAGGTCATTTGTTTTGCCCGTGTGCCAAGGAGAACAATGTCCTGGTTCCATTAAGCAGTCACAAACAGACCAGCTGTCTTTGAGACTTGGAAGTATATTATATTCCAATCAGTTTCCTGCTAATTAAAGATGTAAAGCATTTGGTCCACAGTGGTAAGTGAGTGTGTGCCATTATCCATTGGTCCATCCCACCATCTACTTAATTTTCTTTTCTTCCTGTTCTGATTCAGGGTGTCTGGTCCCCAAGAAATACAACTTGAATATATTTTAAGAGGACTCTCCAATGTTACCTCCCTGGCATATCAACACAGTAAAAATAAAAGATGGTGTTTACCCTGCTTGGGGGTGAACTTTCCATCCCCTGGAGTGTGTATTAGCACAGAGATTGTTAACACTGTACATTAAAAGCAGGAACTCTTGGACTCGAAGGCATGCATCTACTGGCAAGAGCAAGGTGAGGTCATGCTGGGGGGGGGCTTGGAGGAAAGCGGGCATGTAATGAGCCAGCCGTGCCCTCGGGACTTTACGTAAATCCAGGCTGGCTTCTGAAATTGGAGCAAGTGAGATATTGAATGGATCCCAAGGCTCCAAGTTTTCTCTGAAGCACCATTTCATTTTCCACATATATATGCAGTATGAGATTGGAGTCAAGAGGATCTGAGTTCAAATCTAGCCTCCCTGGCAAGTCAGTTGATCTTTTTTGCCTTAGTTTCCTTATCTGTAAAATGAGCTGGAAAAGGACAAGACAAATTAGCCCAGTCTTTTTTACCAAGAAAATCCCAAATTAGGTCACACAGAGTCAGACAGGACTGAGACTACTCAAAAACATATTTGTCCCATGTGTGCCCCATGGGCACATGAAGTAGCATGGGGGAAGGGAATGGCACCAAGATTCAGTGTCAGCAGGCTTAGTGCCTCCAGCCCTGGTTGTATAACACATAAAGCGTGTGGGCATGGGCATATGACTCAAATTTTGAGCTCCCGTTTCTCTATTTCAAAAGCGGAGCCAGACACAGCCTACAACCAAGTGGTGATGGACTTAAGGTGCTGTTCCACATGGTAAACTGTGTATTTGTTTTGCTTGATCATGCTCATTTGTTACAAAGATTGTTTTTTTTTCTTTTTTATTGAAGGAAGGGAACAAAAAAAAGGGGGGGAAATATACAAAAAAAGAAACAAAGGAACAAAGGAGAGTCAGTGGAGCATCTTAAAAACACAGAGAATGGAACAAAAGAAAGTTCAAAGGAAAATACACCCAAGCAGGACAGCTTTAAAAATAACATATTGAACTTATGTACTTTAATGGAAAACAAGTTGCATAATAGAGATTTGGGGGTTCGAATATAATCATTTGTTAAATTTTCTACTTTACATTTGGAAATGTTTTCTTTTGTTATTAAATTGCAAGTGCAAGAAAAGATTTTTAAATGTATTATAACATCTCAGAGTAGAAGAATTTTTAGAGATTAGCCTAGCCCTCCTTACTGTACAGATAAGGAAACTGAGGCTCTGAGAGGGGCAGTCATTTGTTGGAGATTACACACCAATGGACTCCAAATTGACTATTACCCTTCTCCATTTCCATACTATTCCACAGTTCACAGGATAGATTTATGATAAGAGCCCCAGGATGTAAGTGGTGGAGGTGATGGTAGTCAATCCTGTGCTCTACTGTTATCCCTCCTATAAAGATTATCAACAGAGATGGTTCTGTATTCAAATCAATTTTGTGCCCTTTAAACAATTACCTACTTTCTTTCAGTCTCAGTTTCTTTATCTGTAAATGAAAGGATTTAGAGTGGATAATAATTGTGATAACTAAAGTTCTCACGGTTTCCCTTCATTCTTGAAGAGGACCAAAATGACATCACTATGTTAGGGTCAAGTTACCGTGTGTCCGACTGTGGCTGATCAGACTAGCCCAAGCTCAGAATGCTCGGCCACAAGTCGGACACAAAGAGTCCCTATGAAGATTTGGGGTGCACTCTCTAACTTTGAGCACCTTGGATTTCTTCTGAGCTAATTCCATTCTGCTTTGCTCAGAGAGCACAGTCCTTTCTCTGATGAGGGCACGCCATGCTGGGCAGACCTGTGCCGGTGTCTCCCAAATTATACAATCTTTCCCAAGTTCTTTAAGAAAAACCTTGAGAGTGTCCTTGTATCGCTTTTTTGGCCAACTTGTGAGTGTTTGTCCTGTGCAAATTCTCCATAAAGTCTTCTTTTTGCCAAGCATACATCTCACATTGAAACAATAAGGCCAGCCCAATGGAGTTGGAAGGCTTGGAAGTTTAGTCCAAGAAAGGACCTCAGTGTCTGGTATATAATGCCTGCAGAATCTTCCTAAGACAATTCAAAAGGAAGTGATTCAATTTCCTGCCATGGTGCAGGTATATTATCCACTTCTGACAGACTTACAACAAGGAGGTTCGCACAAGGGCTCAGTAGACCTTCAGTTTGGTGGTCAAACTTTCCTTCAGAGCCTCCCAAACAGTGACCTAGGTCTGACGATGAATATCATCAACATCATTATCAATTAGTACATCCCTGGAAAGTATACTTCCAAGGTAAGTGAACCCGTCCACAGCATTCAAGACTTCTCTATTTGCTGTCACCAGGGGTTCCACATCTGGATGGTGTGGTTCTGGTCCATGGAGCTCCTGTGTTTTCTTGGTGTTAATTATTAGTTCAAAATTAGCCCAGACAGCAGAGATTCGATCCATCCTTTGTTTCACCTCAGCTTCAGGGGTGCACAATTATCTGTAATCAAAAAATCATTTACCAAAAACTCAAACTCCCTCCGCTTTATTCTTGGTTTGAAGAATTTATCATCAGTGTGGTTAAATTCAAATAGCACTTTAAGTTTAGCAAAGTGAGTAATACACATGACCTCATTTGGATGAGAAGGGCCTAAGACATCTTGAAGTCACAGATTTTAAAAAAGAAAGGGACTTGATGTGTCCCCAGCTCCTACATTCTGCAGAACCAGAAACTGAGGGTCAGAAAGTTTGGGTTTTAAGAGTATCTAAGGTTGGGGCAGCTAGTTGATTCAGTGGATAGAACACCAGCCCTGAAGGCAGGAAGACCTGAGTTCAAATTTGATCTCAGACACTTAACACTTCCTACACTGTGTGACCCTGGGTGAGTCACTTAACCCCAATTGCCTCAGCAAAAAAAAATAGTATCTAAGGCCAAATAAGTAGCAAGTCCCAGAGTCAGGATTCAAATTTTGACCCCCTGAGTATCCCAAGAAAGTTTTCTACTCTTTAGGGATAGTAATAGGTGTACCTCCTAAGACTTTTGGGACAAGAAAATGAAGGAATGAAATGATTCATTAAGTATTTATTCTCTAGCAATCAGTGTGCTAAGCAGTTGAGCCATGGGATACAAAGTGAAATGATTCCTGTTACCTCCTAATAGGGACACACATAGAGAAGTAGTGGTCAGGAAACCTTGGTTCAGGTTCTGAGCTGTGGAAACCAGAGCCACAGGGTAGCCCATTGACTCTCTCTCTCCAGAAACAATGGAAAGGGGGAGTGCTAGGACAGATGGAAGGAAGATGGCGGGGCTGGGGAAGAAGGAAGCCTTCTCTAGTCTGGGGTGATCTCTCCAACCAGGACAGTCAAAAAGTTCCAAGGCTGAGTTGCTATACTACTCCAAGGCCTGGTGCTTAGAGATCTGTTCAAGAGAATGCACTACCAGTGCAGACAGCATTATAAAGGGTAAAACACTATAAAAAAGGAGAATAAAACTGATTACTATTATTATTAATTGTAACTTTTTTGTTGCTCCAATTTCCACTGCATATAGCACTGACATTTCTTTACTAAGTTTTTGTTTTATTTGTTCAATTGTATTGAAATTAATCTCTGGTGAACTGATTTAATGATTTCTTAGTCCTGGAGGTCTACCTAAGCATAACTGTAAAATGGCTAATATCCCTGTTTTACAGGAGAGATCTCTGACTTACCCAGAGATACTGACTAGAAAAGCCAAATTTAAAGTGAGGTCTTCTAATTCCAAGCCAGTGCTGGGTTTTATAACTTCCTCATCTCCTCCTCTCAGAGCCTCTAATTTCCTTGAAGACTTTGCTTATCTCCCAGGGACTAGCTCCCTTTTTTTTTTCCAAAATGACCCTACTTTCATTTTATAGGCATTAGGTACATATTGCTATATGGTCATGTTTTCTCACAAACCAGTTTGGCAATTCCTTGAGTCCAAGAACCCAGTTCACCTTTGTCTTTGTATCTTCAGCACCTGGCACAGTGCCTGGCATATAAGAGCTTAATAAAGGGTGTCAATTGACAGGTAGATTATAGGAGCAACAAGGATGCCCTCTGTGTGACTTATAAGTAAGACCATTAACCATTCTATCTTTCAGATGGCTCACTTCCAACATGGCGCTGATAAGAATTCCAACTCCCCCCTCCAACTTGGTGACTGCTTAGTGCAGTCCTAAATGGCTCTAAAAATCAGGGCTAAAATCCCTATTTTTTTATCCAAAGAATTACTAAAATTTTCTGTTCTTTGTAAGTAAGTAGCTACCTGCTAAAATCAGGAGAGCCGTTGTGCACGGATGGGCTTGTGCTGTTGCCACTGCCTAGAGGACGTTCCTCCTGTTGAGTTATGACTTCCTGCAGAAGGTGGGTTATAATGGGAATCTTGACAGGCCCTTTACCACAGCAGTGCCAGCAGGCCTGGTGTCATAATTGGATCAGAGGGAAAATTCAAAGGTGAAATCCTAGGTTCTGACAGCCTGAAGGGGGCCATGCATTTCTATCTGAAATGGTTCAGCAGATGGATGCATTAGCACAGGTAGGGCCACTTATAAAAACTGCTCCACCTTATAGGTTGGGAAGAAAACAATCAGTACCTGTTGGATTTCTTAATTTGCAGGATATATCGATGCTTCCACTGAGAATCATTTCAGAAATAAGTCTGTGGGAAGCATGGTGGAATTGCATCATTTAATGGGATTCAGCAAAAGCTTTTAGAAGACTGATTTTTTGTGGTAGAATTGATAGAGAAATGAACTTTAAAGCAGAAAATTTTGGTTCAAATTCTGAGTTGTATGATCCTGAGCAAGTCATTAAATCTCCCAAAGCCCTAAGAAGATGTCTTGAACTGTTCTTCTAAGACATAGGAAAGCAGTCTCTGTTCTAGACAGAGTAGCTCCACCACTCTGGTCATGTTTGGACTGGATGACTTTAGCAACTCTGGCGATAAGAGTCCATGATTTTGCAAGCCAGACATTTGACTTTTGGATTGGGAATTTAAAATTGGGGAAATGTTTTTGAAGACCATTTCCAAAGCTGGTAACTGAGGACAATATTAACGCATGCTTCCATCATTCAATGAGTCAATAAGGATTAATTATTATAATTCTAATTCTAATAAAATTCTAATAAGAATAGGTGTTAGATGCAAAGAATACAATGATAAATATGAACATTGTCCAAGTCTACCAGGACTTTACAATCTACTTAGAAGCCAGCATGTACACATTGAAGGGTTGGATTGGAGTCACTCATCTGCCAGTTTAAGCTTAATCTGTTAATTTAGAGAAAATGGGACTCAATCACTTATAAATGGAAAATATTAAACTAAATGTAAAGTTCCTGTGGTGGGGTTGCATTGGCTGAGGCAACTTGACAATACCCTAGTTAGTTTGAATTGGATCATTTGAAGGGTTGAATAAATGTGATCTTCAGATCAATTACCCAAGAAGAAACTCCTTGGAGGAGAAAGTTAGATCTTGACTCTGCTTTGGTCTAGGTCTCTTCTCTCCCCATTCACTTTGGCTGGAATAGATCTTGTGAGCTTTGGGAGACCATGAGATCTTGCTATTCACATATTTCAATGTGTCCTAACCAAATCCCCATCAGCAGGATCTACATCAGGACACCAGAACCTACTTGAACACCCCACAAATGGAGAAAATGGACTTTCAGCAATCAGAAATTGATGGATGCCTTTTTGTTACTCTCTAAGCTTGAACTCCCATTCCCCTAGACTTTTTATGCTATTAAAAGAATGGATTGCAGACTTTTTTCAGGAAGGGTTATACTAACTTCTTATTATATGACTCTAATAACATTTCCATTCAATAAGCTATTTATGGCTGTTGGACTAAATTCAATCTCAACTAATAATATTGAAGGAGGAAAGCACATAGATCATGATGCCAGAATGACTTCCAAATCCTGAAGGGTATCCCTAGAATCCTCAAGAAGTATATTTTCCAGGATATAGGACTTATCTGGAAGGAAAGGAGGGAGCAAGGGAGGGAGAAAGTGAGGGAAGGAAGGAAGGAAGGAAGGAAGGAAGGAAGGAAGGAAGGAAGGA
>JAJPUD010003191.1:17744-111703 GCA_023553655.1 Myrmecobius fasciatus | reverse complement strand
AAGGAAGGAAGGAAGGAAAAAAGGAAGGAAGGAAGGAAGGAAAGAAGAAAGGAAGGAAGGGAGGGAGGAAGGAAGAAAGAAAGGAAGGAAGGAAGGAATTCTGTGAGAATTGGGATAAAAATTCTTAAAGCTTATGGATTTCAAACTTATTTGGTATATATAGAATCAATAGAAGATGATTTTGAAGAAAAGAGTCTAGGTTCTAGGGGGTTCAAGAAGGCCTGATGGAGAAGGTACTTGAATTAAATCTTGAAAGAAGCTAAGTATCATATGCTAAGATAAGATCAAAATGGAGAAATGATCTAGGCCTAAAGGATGATATCATAAATCAATTGAATTAGTGTGGGAAAATATAACTGTCAGACACATGTATAAGGGGAAAGTTTATAATTAAACAAAAGATAGAGAGGGTCAGAAGAAGTAAAATGGTTCATTTTGATTATCTGAAAGGGACAAAAAGCTAATGTGACAAAAATTAGAAAAAAAATAGAAAACTAGAGAAAAATTAATAGCACATTTTGCTGATAAGAGCTTAATTTCTCAAATATATAAAGAATTGAGCCAAATTTATGAAAATAAGAGTCATTTCCCTGTTGGTGAATGTTCAAAAAATATAAACAGATAGTTTTCAGAAAAAGCAATAAACTGTCACATAAAAATGCTCTATATCATTCCTGAATACAGAAATACAAATTAAAACAACTCTGAGATATCACCTCACAGCTATCACATTGGCTAACATGACAGAAAAGCAAAATGACAAATTCTGGAGGGAAATGGGGAAAACTGGGATGCTATCATACTGTTGGTGGAATTCTGAACTGATTCAACTACTCTGGAGTATAATTTAGAGCTACAGCCAAAGATAAATATCATCTTTTGACCCAGCAATATCAGTACTAAGTTTGTGTCCCAAAGAGATCAAAGAAATGGGCAAAGGACCTATTTATTTAAAAAAAACAGCAGCTTTTTTATGGTGGCAAAGAATTGGAAACTGGGGGGATGTCTGTCATGTGAGGAATGGCTAAATAAGTTGTTGCATATGATTGGGATGGAGTCCTATTATGCAATAAGAAATGACAAGCAGGATGTTTTCAGAAAAAAATATGGAAGAAATTATATAACCTCAAGGAAAGAGAAACAAGCAGAACCAAAAGAAAACTGCACATAGTAATAGCAACATTTTAAGGATAATCAATGTGAAAGATTTAAGTACCCAGATCAAGACAATGATCCAAGAAAATTCCAAAGGAAATTGCTGTCTATATCCAGAGAGAGAACTAATGAACTCTAAATGAATATTGAAACACGCTTTTAAAAATTGTTTTTCTTTTGTGTTTTCTTTTGCAAAAATAGTTAATATGAATTTAATAAGAAATTACCCCAAATTATAATATTGAGATAGATGATGCTATTCTATAGAATATCAGTGTCTTCAATGGGAGATTGTTCTGGAAGGAAGGAAGGAAAGAAAAAGGGAAGGATAGAAGGAAGAAAGGGAGGAGGGAGGGAGGGGAGAAAGGAGGGAGCAAGGGAGGAAGAAAGAGAGCGAGGGAGTCAGGAAGGAAGGAATGGAAAAACGGGGGAGGGAGAGAGGGAGGAGGGAGACAGAATGCTGTCTTATCAGAGGGCAAATCTTTTAAATGATCAACCAAATACAATTGAAAATGAAAAGGTTGGGTCAATTAAATACTCATCTAATGGATGAGGTGCTGCACTGTCATCAAATTTGATTAAAATGGAGACATTTTACCTGAATGGTCAATGACTTAATGAAAGGGTTAATATTTGACAATGCACCAGTATTTGTTTAAGTGAAGATAATCACTCTGCTTTAATTACTGAATGGAATGAATTGATCAAAGGACTCAGTTTAATAAGAATATTGATGGTGTTCTAACATGCGCCACAGGAGTTCAGAAGCAAGTTCAAGCCTCCATCATCTTTTTCTGAAAATGGCCCTTCACTGTCTGGCTCCCAGATCTAATGATCAGGTAGGAAAGTCATGTTTGTTGGGCAAATTGGTTATCCTTTTATTACAACACAGGTATTCTAGTGCTCAATGGCTCCTTAACTGTGTCATCACTGACATCTTTCCTAAAGGTACAGATGTAGACTCCTGCTAAAAGGGATCTCTAACTTGTTCAATACACCAGAACTAGTTGGACGCTTACAACTCCATTTAGGATAATGGAATCAAATCTGAAGCCTGAACTAAATGGAAATGTACTGAGGAGATGCTAACAATAAGGCTAAGAGAGGTGATGGAATTCCAGCTAAGCTTTTTTAAATCCTAAAAAAAAAATAATGGTGTTAAAGTTTTGTACTTAGGACAGAACCAAGACAGTATAAAGTCAGGGAAATTATCTAAGCTCTCCCAAATTACCTTTTGAATAACATTAAAGAATCATGAAACATGATATTGTAGAAGGACAGGATTATAATTTAAAAAAAAAAAAGCCTATCCAGCAAAACAGTATATTCCTTCAGGGGGGAAATGGATATTTAATGAAATTGAAGATTTTCAAGCATTTCTGATTAAAAGAGTAAAACTGAAGAGAAAATTTGATGTTCAAACACAAGATTCACAGGAAGCCCAAAAAGGCAAATATGAAGAAAAATAATAAGGGATTTATTAAAGTTCAGCTCTTTATATCCTACATGGAAAGATGACCCTTATAATTCCTAAGCTTTTTAGGGAAGTTGGAAAGAGTACATAGGCAAAAGACATGATTGTAGTAAATAATGATGGGATAATATTCCACAAAGCAGGTATATGTGGAAAAATAGATGTACAGGGAGACAGAGGATGAGATAGTTACAATGAGAATAAATTGTTTTATATCAAAAAGTTGTGCAAAACCTTTTACAGCAGAAAAAAATTGGGGAGCAAGGGAATGCTGGAACTTCACTCTCATTAGAATTGGATCAAAGAGGGAATAACACAGTCAGCTGAGTATAGAAATCATAATCCCAAAGAAAGCAAATAAAAATAGATCTAATTAAGAGATAAGGCAGGGAACTAAATTTTGCTAAATCACATAATTAATGAAGTATTTTCAATACTAAATGTACATGCACCAAATGGTATAGCTTCCAAATTCGGAAAGGAAAAGTTAAATGAATTACAGAAGGCAATATATAGTAAAACCACATTATTAAGGGACCACAGCTTGATCCTTTCAGACCTAGATAATTCTAACTAAAAATAAATTTAAAAAAGCAAAAAAGTAAATAGTATTTTACAAAAGCTAGATATGATAGGCCTCTGGAAAATATTGAATGAGAACAGCATTTTTCTTTGCAGTCCATGACACCTACACAAAAATTAACTATGTTGTAGAGGTAAAACCCTCATAACTAAATGCAGAAAAGCATTAGACAAAATCAACTTCATTAAAGAGAATGACAACTATGAGAAAGTATACCAACATTTACAGAATACAGCCAAAGTAGCTCACAAGGGAAATTATATATATATATATATATATATATATGCATATATATATGTGTGTGTGTGTATTAAAGGATTACATCTGTATAATAGAAAAAGAGCAAATTAGCAAATTGGGTACATAATTTAAAAAACAAACTATAAAAAGAAATAAAAATCTCTAATTAAATAACAAATTGGGAATCCTGAAAAGCATAGGAGAAACTAACAAAATTGAAAGCAAGAAAACCATTGAAATAGTAAATACAACTAAAAATTCATGAAAATAAAGAAAACCAAATTACTAGTATCAAAAATAAAAGGGTGGGAATTCATGACTATTGAGGATGAAAAATCTATTAGGAGCTATTTTGCTTAATTATATGCCAATAAACCAAACAATCTAAATTAAACTGATGAATATTTACAAACATATAAATTGCTCAGATTAACAGAAAAGGAAAGTGAATACTTAAATAACCTTGTCTTTTAAAAAGAAAAAAATTGAATAAACCATAAATGCATTCCCTAAGAAAAATCCTCCTCCAAAAAATGTATTCACAATTTAATTCTACCAAATATTTAAAGAAAAATTAATTATAATACTATTTAAAAAATGGAAAAATAACAAAGCAAGCATTCTTCCAAATTCCTTTTTTTTTGCTTTCATTTTTGAAATAAAGTTTTTATTTTCAAGACATGTGTGTTGATAGTTTTTAACATTTGCCCTTGCAAAAACCCTCTGTTCAGTTTGTTTTTTTTCCCCTCTCTTCCCCCAGCCTCTTCCCCAGGTGATAAGCAATCCAATATAAGTTAAATATGTGTGATTTTTCTACACATATTTCCACAATTATCACAAGAAAGATCAGATCATAAAGAAAACAAAATGCAAGCAAACAACAAAAATGTGAAAATACTATGTTGTGATCCACACTCAATATCCCCAAGACTCTATCTGGGTGCAGATGGCTTTCTCCATCACAAAACCGTTGGAATTGGTCTGAATGACCTTCCTGTTGAAATCATGTCCACCACAATTGATCATCATATAATCTTGGTGCTGTGCACAATGACCTCTTGGTTCTACTCACTTCACTTATCTTTAGTTCATGTACATTTCTTCAGGCCTTTTTGAAATTATCCTGCTGATAATTTCTTATAGAACAATAATATTCCTTAATATTCATATACTATAACTTATCCTGCCACTCTGTAATTGTTTGCATCCACTCAGCTTCCAAGTTCTTCCGACTACAAAAGGGCTGTAACAAACATTTTTGCACATGTGGGTCCTTTCCCCTTTTTTATGATCTTTTAGAATAGAGGCCTAGTAGAGACACTGCTAGAGCAAAGGGTAGACAAGTTCGATAAGCCTTTGGGCATAGTTGCAAATTACTCTCCAGAATGTTTGAATTAGTTCACAACTCCACCTATACTGTATAAATGTCCCAGTTTTCCTGCATCCCCTCCAATATTTTTCATTATCTTTTTCTGTCATGTTAGTTAATCTGAGAGGTGTATAACAGTACTTCAGAGTTGTCTTAATTTGCATTTATCTAATCAATAGTAATTTTGAATATTTTTCATGTTACTAAAATTATTTTAATTTCTTCATCTGAAAATTGTCCGTTTGAACATTTATCAGTTGGAGAATGGCTTGTATTCTTATAAATTTGAGTCAATTCTCTATATATTTGGGAAATGAGGCCTTTATCAGAACCCTTGTATACAAATGTTTTCCCATTTTACTACTTCTTTTCTAACATTGTCTGCATTGGTATTGTTTGTACAATCCAAATTCCTTTTTAAATAACAAATATGGTATTTATATTTAACCCAGAAAGAGTAAAAACAGAGAAAGAAAAGTATGGACCAATTTTTCTAATGAATATTAGTTTAAATAAAATACTAGAAAGATGATTACAGCAATATATCATAAGTATCATACACTATGGCCAGGTAGGATTTATACCAAAAAGACAGAGCTGGTTCAATATTAGGAAAATCTCAACATCATATCTATAACAAAACTAGCAGAAATAATATGATTATCTAATAGACACAGAAAAAGCTTTGAGAAAATGCAATACCCATTCTATTTAAAAAAAAAACAGTCTGCAAGTATAGAAATAAGTGAGGCTTTCTTTAAAATCACAAGTACTTTCTAATTAAAAACTAACTGCAAGCATTTCCTGTGATGGGAATAAGCTAAAAGTTTTCCAAAAAGAACAGAAGTGAAGGAAGGATGACCAATAACACCACTATTATTCAATATGGTACTAGAAATTCTAACTATAGCAATGAGAAGAAAAAGAAATTGAAATATTAGCATAGGCAATAAAGAAATAAAACTATCCCTCTTTGTTTACAATATAATGGTGTACTTATAGAATCAACAAAAAATTCTAGTTGAAATAATTAACAATTTTAGCAAAGATTGCATGATAGAAAATATTCAAATGAATCATATAAATATATATTATATATAATGTTTGTATACATTTTATAACACTAAAAATAATTAAATTCATCTGGAAAAACAAAAAATCAAGAATATCTAGGTAATTAAAGGTGAAAATTTGAAGGAAGGTGACCTATCATACCTAGCAAGGTCATGCTTAAGATTCTGCAAGTGAGGCTTCAGCAATATGTGAACTGAGAATTATCAGGAAAGCTGTCTTGTTTTTGAAAAGGCAGAGTAACCAGAGATCAAATTGGCAGTGCTTGCTGGAGTATGAAGAAAACAAGGGAGTTCCAGAAAAATATCTACTTTTGCTTCATTTACTGCACTAAAGCCTTTGACTGCGTGAATCACAACAAAATGTGTCAAGTCCTCAGAGATGGGAGGACCAGATCATTTTTCTTATCTCCTGAGGAATCTGTACATGGGCCAGGAAGCAACAGTTAGAAGCAAACATAGAAGAAGAAATTGATTTAAGGTTGGGAAATGAGTATGACATGGCTGTATAGTGTCATCTTATTTATTTAACTTATATGCAGAGTACATCACATGAAATGTCAGGTTGAATGAATCACAAGCCAGAATTAAGATTGGTGAAAGATCCGCAGTCTCAGATAAGCAGGTGATACCACTTTAATTGCAGAAAGTGAAAATTAATTAATTTTAATTAAGAATTTAGCTGAGGATGAGAGAGGAAAGTATAAAAATTCCTTGAAATTTATCATAAAACAACCTAAGGTCTTGGCAACTGGTCCCTATCACTTCCTCACAAATAGAGAGAAGAAATGGAAGCAGTGCCAGATTTCATATTCTTGGACTCAAAGATCAATGAAGATGATAACTGTAATCATAAAATTAAAAATAAAAAAAAACTTGCTCCTCACAAGGAAAGCTACGGCAAATCTGGACAGCATACAAAAAAAAGAAGAAACATCACTTTGTCAACAGATTCATGTAGTAAAAGCTTTTTCTTCCCAGTAGCAATATATGTATGTGAGAGTTGGAACATAAGTAAAGGTGAGCATCACAGAATCAAGATTTTCAAATTATTATACTAAAGGAGAGTTTGAGAGTCCGTTGGACAATAAAAAAGATCCAATCAGTCAATATTTAAAAAATTATTTCAGACTATTAACTGGATGGTCAAATAGTGAAGCTTAAATACTTTGGCCTTATTATCAAATAAGGAATTATGGGGAAAGACCCTGAGGAAAGATTGATGGCAAAAAGGAAAAGTGATAGCCAAAGATTAGATGGATAGATAATGTCATGAAAACAAAAAACAAGAATTTGAACAGATTTTGAGAAATAGTGGAAGAGAGAAAGGCCTAATGTGCTATGGTCCATGGGGTCATGAAGAGTCAAACTTGATTGAACAATTGAACAACAAAAAATGTAGATGGCAAAGATCTTTTTCTATTTAAGTTTAATAAAACTGATCTAGGTCAATATTCTTATTTTATCTTAAACACTCAAAAAAGGGAATTGACCCAAAAAAGGGGAAGTGTTAGATATACATTATAAGTAGCAGAGTCAATAGGCAGATTTCTATCTCTTAACACAGAAGCCAACCTTGGTTGAACTTTTTGATGTCTCCACTGCTCCCTTGAAATGAGTGTACTGAATCCACAACCCAGTTTTATAGTTTCTCCTCATTGAAAACTAGCTTACCATTTTTCATCCTCTCTAAATCTATCATGACTGGACAGAGATGTCCCACCATACCAGCGGAATTTTGCAATTTCCATACCTTAGAAAACTACTTAAGTCCACGTTCATAATAAATCTGATAAATATCTCCTCTATCAAAATCACCTTCCAGAATTCAAATTGAGACATGAGTCACATTTACCCACTCAGTCAAAATATCAATATTACAAATATGAACATCCATTTCCAAAGTGTTCTAGAAAGGTCCATTGTTTTTTTTTCCAGATTGGAAAATTGTATTTTACTTCTACAAGTAATCAGTGATTAAGTGGTTGCAGTATAAGAAGCCCCATTTTACTTAATCATCAATTTGTCATGTTCTAACACTTAAAAAAATTCTCCCTCTGACAAATCATTTTTCTTCTTTATTAAAGACTATTAAAACTAGTCTTCCTGTCTCCAATCTACAAATAGTACTTGAAATCATGAAGGAAAGTGATTTCCCATTCCTCATAAGTATCTGTATACACTCAAGGCAACATAGAAACAATATCTGATCCATATGGGGTCAGTTTTCAAATAAGACATACAAGATGTATAATTGTGAGAAAATTCCTTACTTCTGTGTTTGGGTTTGATTGGGTTTTTGCTTAGTATAATTTAGGTCTTTGGTGAGGATCTCTTATTAGCAGGCCGACATGGTCCAATTTCCTAACCACACAGGGCAATAGTTTCAAACAAGGCAATAGTTTTCTCATGGTTTCTATAATTCAATAAAATTTTCTCACAAGATAGATATTGGACTAGATCTATAATTAAACTGAGCTAGATCCAGGATTGGGTCACAAAATGGATCCAATTTCCACAATCACTGCTGCCCAATCCCCTAAGTTTCCTTTATGTATGACTTTTGCATAAAAACTTCCCTGGATGAACTTAGCTTCTAATTGACTTCTTTTCCAAACTGTGTAACATATATATATATATATATATATATATATGTATATATGTATATATGTATATATGTATGTATATATACGTATGTATGTTTATTTATTTATAGTCATTAAATCAAGTCAAGCATTTATTAAGCACCTACTCCATGCCAGTCGTTGTGTTAGGCAATGAAGATTAAAAAGAAAGGTAAAAGTAGTCCCTGCTCTTAAGGAACTCACAGGCTAGTGAGAGAGAAAACATGCAAACAAGGATTGTAGGCATATGTGAGAATATAAGTCCATGTGTGTTTGTGTGTGTGTGTGTGTGTGTGTGTATGTATGTGTTCAGGATCAATGGAAGACTTCATGTAGAAGATGGGAAGTTAGCAAGAATTTAGCTTCCTCTTGTTTAAGAATTAATAAAGAGACCAGTTCCTTGATTGCAGAGTACATGGGAGTGAGTAAGGTATGTTAAAACTAAAGAGGTAGCAAGGAACACTGCACTTGGAGTTAGAAAGACACGAGTTCAAATTCAACCATTAGATCCATATAATCTGTGTGAACCTCAGCAAGTCATTTAAGCTCTTGTAAATCGTTAAAATAATGAGGTTTTCAGTGACACTGTCAAAGGTCTCTTCTGGCTTTAGCTATATAATCTTTGAAACAAAATTCTTTGAACATTGTACATAGTAACAGCAATAATGTGCAATGGTCCAGTTTTAATAACTTAGCAATTCTCAGCAATACAATGATTCAAGACAATTCCAAAGACATGATGAAAACACTATCTATTTCTAGGGAAAAAACTGCTGGAGTCTGAATATAGATCAAAGCATGATTTTTAAAAGTTTTCTTTATTTGGAAGGGGTGGTCTGTTTTCTTTCATGACATGGTTTATATGGGAATATGTTTTGCACAATCATACATATACATTAAATTATACATATGTTAGTATACATTAAATATATCATACATGTATAGTATACATGCTTTCTCAAAGAGGGGAGAGAGAAGGGAAACAAGAAAAGAATTTAAATTCATTTTTTTAAAATGTTAAACATTATTACATGTAAGTAAAACATAAAATATATTCTTTTTCCTTCAGTGCTTTACCTTTCTATATAAGTGTTTAATAAATGTATTCCATTCATTTCTGTCATTCAAACTATATAAAATTTTCTCCTCCTTTAGAATGTAAGCTTCTTGATACCAGTAATTCTACCAGATTTTTCTTGTCTATGTATCTCTAGTGTTTAGCGTAGAAGGAGATCAGCACTTATTAAATGCTTATTGAATGAATGTTGAGGAAAGTGAGATTTCTTTGAAGTAAAGGACACTTGCCTGAAAACACGTAGCTAATCAGCAATAATAAATTGTTATGCTGGTATCACAATGCATTTCTATTCTACCAAGGTTATGGAAAAACTCAAAACTCAAAACTCAAAGTACCATCATGGGGCTAAGAAATGGAGAAAGGCAATTAGCCTTGTAATATCAGCAAGAATCATAATTTTGTTTATGAAGGCATCAATACAATTCACTCATTTTAGAGAGGAAGAAACTAATCTAGGAAAGGATAATGATTGGTTGAGGTCCTAAATATGAGAAGCAGGGTTTGAATGGAGGTATTTTCACATTGGTTTTCCCCTTGTCACAATGTTGTCTCCTATTATAAACTAATTTGTTTCCATATCAATTATGATATTTTTCAAAATAATATAAACAGAGATGCTAGAATCAGAAGGTCAAGAATAATTATTACATGTGGGTGCTTATTATAGTTTTTCTTTAATTTATTTGTTTTTACATTGTGAGGATTTCACACAGTGGACAGTGTTTTGTCACTGCAGATTTGCACCTCTCTGTAATTTAGAGATGGAGGGAGTTTGCTGGAGCATTGAGAACTTCAATGAACTGCAAGTATATGGCAAAGTCAGACTTTTAACACATTTCCCTACTTCTGAGGTCAGATATCTATGTACTTCACCATTCTATAACCCACCATCATTTAAGCTCATCTATTATTAGGATAGGAGGATTAGAGAAAATTTTCAATTACTGAATCAAAATCCTTGACTCTGCCTTTCATTTTTAAAATTTATTATTTTATCATTCCTAAGTTATATATGTAAAAAGAATTTTTAAAATTTGTTTTTAAAATTTTGAATTCTATATTGTCTTTCCTCATCCCTCCCAAAGCCCTCACATTGAGAATGCAAGCAATTATGTAACTTATATATTGTGGTCATGCAAAAACACTTCCATAATAGTCATGTTGTGAAAGAAAACATAGATGCAAAAAAACCCTCAAGAAAAATAAGCTTAAAAAGTATGATTCAATTCATATTCAGACTCAATTCTTTGTTGGGGTATGGAAAACATTTTTCATCATAAGTCTTTAAAAATTGTCTTGGATCATTGTATTGCTGAGAATACTTATGTTATCCATAGATGATCATCTTACAATATTGATGTTCTTTTGTACACAATACATTTCACTTTACATCAGCTCATGAAAGTCTTTCTCAGTTTTTCCGAGAGCATTCTGCTCATTATTTCTTATAGGACAATTACATGATAATCACATAGCACAATTTATTTAGCCATTCTTCAACTGGTGGACATCCTAACAATTTCCAGTTCTTTTCTCCCCCCAAAAAACAGGTGTTATAAATAATTTTTGTGCAAATAGGTTCTTTTGCTTTTTTCATTCTGGTTCTTTTGTATCTCTTTTGGATTATAAATGTAGTATTGGTATTCCTAGGTCAAAGGATATGCAAGATTTCATCTCCCTTTGGGCATAGTTCCAAATTGATCTACAGAATTGCTGAATCAGTTCACAATTTCACCCTCACTAAATTAATGCTTCATTTTTCTTATACCTCTTCCAACATTTATCATTTTCCTTTTCTGTCCTTTTAGTCAATTTAATAAGTACGTGGAAGTATTTCAGAATGGTTTTAATTTGCATTTCATATGACTATAGAAAGTTATGGTCCATATACATTCCCTCCAACTGTCCTAATAAGAACAAAGTTTTTTGTGAGTTACAAGTATTATTTTTCCATGTAGGAATGCAATCAGTCCAATTTTATTAAATGCATTATTATTTTCCTTTCCTGTTTACCTTTTTATGCTGCTCTAGATTCTTGTATTTAAAAGTCAAGTTGTCTATTCAGTTCCGGTCTTTCCATCAAGAATGTTTGAAAGTGCTTTATTTTATTGAATATCCATTTTGTCCTGAAAGATTGTACCTATTTTTGCTGGGTAGGTGACTTTGGTTGTAATCCTAATTCTCTTTGTCCTCCAGAATATTATATTCCAGGTCCTCTGATATATTCCTTATATTCCTCTGATCTTTTAATATAAAATCTACTAAATCCTGTGTTATCCTAACTATGGCTCCAAGATATTTTTTTTCCTTTTTGGTACCTGCAGTATTTTTTTTTTACTTATGAGCTCTGAAATTCGAATGTAATATTCCTGGGGCTTTTCAATATGGCGTTTAGGTATGATGAGGTTCTGCATAAAATTTTTATACTGTGGTGGGAGGGAAATGTAGATAATTATATGAGAGAATATTTTATGCTAAGTCTGTTAGAAATATGCAAACAAAAATTCTTCAAGATCAAAGGAAATAAAATCATTACCATCCAGCAGTTCATATGGGTAAAACACAGCTACTATCTTTAAAATACAGATGTTGCCTGATTTTACCCTCCTCTTCACTGATATATACAATCCTCACAAAAAACAATTGATTGGGATTAGAATTCTCTTTTACATATCTTTTTAAAAATATTTCTCTCTGTAATATGCATGGAGTAGCCATCCCTATTAAGTACCACCTGTTCATTCTTTGGCCTGGTTCAATCTCTCTAGCCTATTTACATGTTGGCAGGTATAGATACCCACATAAGGACTGCACCCATGTAGTTGAACTCTCAAAATGCTATAGCTAACCTAATTGTCACTAATACATACCCCTTACTATTAAAGTTCTTAAAGCCCCACCAAGATGCTTCTATTACAAATACTCTAAATGATGGCTCCTAAGCATGAAAATTTATGAAGTATTAAGGCAAAATATATAGTTGTGACATAGATACTCATTAAAATAAATTCAGGAACAATCATAATCTATATATATGTATTTATGTATGTGTATATATATACATATATGTGTATGTATATATATGTGTGTGTATGTGTATATGTATATGCATATATATATTATATATATTATATATATATAATATATATATATGATCCTCCTGACTTCAGGGCTGGCTTATCCATTGTGTACCTAGCTGCCCCTATATAACATTTCTTACATAAACTCTGGTTCTATTCTTCTACCAATGTCATTAGTCTCTATGATGAAGAATGGACAGAAACCTGTATGAACACAGAAACCTGGAAAGGAAATACAAAAGTGAAGAAAACCCATCTACTAAAGATGACATCTAGGTATGAAATTTTCAGAAGTGGTGTTTTCTGTCTCAGGAATTGTCCATAAAAATCCTTGATTAAAATAATTTCATTATTAAAAACCCTGATTTTAACCTGATGTATCACCAGCATGGAATCCATCCCATTTATATTTCTTATATATATAAACTGTATAATTTCTCCTTATTAAAAATTTCAGATACCTTATTATACCATCCAGTTGACCTTATTCTTTCAACCTGAATTGATTCCCACTTTGCTTAACTAACATATCACTGACTTGATATCTCAGACAAACTACTATATCTACTGGATGACTTATTGATTTATTGCTTCTAAATTTTTCTTCTGTAAGTAAACTTATTGGTCAACAGCAACATTATTTTCAACTTCAAGCTCAGCAGACACAGTTCTGAAAAATAAAGTATTACCATTCTCTTATTTCTGAGTTCAAATTATTTGTCCTTTATGTAAATAAACCTGGATTAATTTTATAGTTAATAACTAAATTCTTTTTTTCTATCAAGGATCAGGTAAATTATGTTCATTCTGTAATCATAGAATGGTTTCAGCTCTATATTTACCCAGTTATTAGTCTTAAAGTTATTCAATTCTTCACATACACAGTATTGAATAATATTGTGTTCTTTTCTTCTAGTATTCAAAAGTTAATTTCATTTAACAAAGAGAAACTGCTTTCTTAAAACTCTGAGTTAGAGAAATTGCTTTTTTTAAAACAGTGAACAGACTTATGCCTAAACAAGTTAAGTGCCTTTCCGTTACACTTCCATAGGATTATATAAGTTCATAGCCTCATAGGTTTAAATCTGAAAGGAACCTTAGAGACTATCTGGTCCAACTCATTAATTTTAAAATGGGGAAACCAAGGATGAAACTAAGAGAACACTAAGAAATGAAATGATTCATCCACGGTCACAAAGGCAGTATATGGCAGAGCTGATATTTAAGTCCAGATTTTCTGCTTCCAAAATATTGGGGTCTTTCATACTTTTGAGAGAAGCAATGTTGTATTTTGAACAATTCAGCATTTGAGGGATTTAATGGGGGGTGTAATAAACATTTATATAGTGTCTCCTATTTACCCATTACTAAGCATTTTAAACAAATATTCTCATTTAATCCTTACAGTAACCATCTGAATTCAGTAGTATTATCATCCCCATTTTATAGTTGAAGAACTGAGGCAGATTGAGGTTAGGTGACCTCAGAGTTACAGGGTTACAGATCTAGGAAATGCTCAGATCCGATGAGTTCAGGCCATCTTGACTTCAATTTCAGTGCCCTCTAAGCATCCTCTAGTCTAACAGACTTCCAAGTTTTCCAAATTTCCTGGAAACGTAAACCAATACAAGGCACAGAAAAAGAATCCAAATAACAAATTGGGGAGCATCATTTTTTTCATGTTTTCTTGAATCTCTATTCTAAATTTATCTAAAATTAAGGAACAGCTGAATTTGAAAGCTCCCAGGAAGTTTAGAATTGCATCCATGGGGACTTCTATACCAGACTTTACCAAATATTAGCTCTGTAAGAGCATTCTTTCCATCCTCTTTATTTTCCTCTAGACACACTAGCTATACATATTGATAAATGCTTCTCAGCCTTAACAGAAGGAGCAATAAGGGAGAGTGAAAATAGTATAATCAACAAGTGATGATTCTCTGTCATATTGGAAGGGAATATGGCATCCCAGAAGTTTTTTTGTTTGTTTGTTTTCCATAAACAGATGTATTCCTGAAAAGCAATATGACAGAATCTGAGTTCCTTCTTTAAGAGAAAGCTACCAAAAGAAATTAGCATTCACCCTATCAATTTGTGGACATTGCAAATCTCAGATCAAGGATTGTCCCCTATATCAATTTTATTCTGATACCCCAAATACTAGTGATCTCCCCCAAAACTTATTACATAGTTATGTGTGTTTGTGTGTGAGAGAGAAAGAGAGAGGGAGGAGGAAGAGAAGGAGGAGGCAAGAAGAAGAAAAAAATCAAGCCTGCTTTATAGTATTTTTTAATCATTGTTTTTAAAATAAAATGAATAAATGAAATTTATTATTAAATCATTATCATTATTAAATGAATGAATAAATAATTGAATGAATTTCAAAATAGGAAAGAGTCATGGAGGGAAAGCCATATCCTAGAAAAGTTCAGAAGAGCTATAAGGTTAGTAATCTTTTCCATCATTTTAACAGTGGAAATTGTGTGGTTGTGAGAAATATAGGAAGCAGTGTGGGGAAATGACAAAAGTAGCAGACAAAAAATTCAGAAAACATAAATTTGTATTCTAGCACTAGCACTTATTATAATGATGTGTGAATTACTTGGTAAGAACAAGGCTTTTGACATAGTTGTATTCTGTGACAATTGTGAACGTGTGTGTATGAACATGATTGTCTATTGACATAAGGCTGACACAGAAATCTGACCTTCACTGAATGAATACCCATTGAGTTGGTTTCCTCCCCTTTCTCAGCCCTCTGAAAGCTGAGTACTTGATTTTATGCTCTACTTGTGTCTCATTGCTTACTTTTGAATTCTAAGGTTTTAAAAAATGAATATTACTCCAAGGAAAAGATGCAACAGCCATGACTCTTAAAAGAATACTCTATGGCAATGGTTAGAGATACTGAATCCACTTTTGGTGTGGAAAAGTTAAGTGTTTAAAGGATCATTAAACCCCCAAATGGAAAAGGATCAATTGCACTGAAGTGTGAAGGAAAGTGTAGTCAAAAATATAAAAGCTAATGTACATTGTATATATTATACATATAGCAAATAGAAATAAGAGAACTTATAATTGTGAGATATTCCAGACAATACACAGAGTGAATAAACTCTCCCACTGGGATTGAAATATTTCAGCTTACCCATACATATGTTTTGCAAATAAAAAAAGAAAGAAAGAAAGAAAGAAAGAAAAATAAATAAATAAAAAGAAATATTTCAGTTTAACTTATAGAAAGATTCCCTGGTCTTACCTAAAGGGAAATCCCCTGAAATTTCTAATCATAATTCTTGGAAATAGGGAAATGTTTGAAGCATCAGCTTCATGACATGCTGAGATTTTCTCAAAGTATTTCTCTCCATCCCATAGTCTCTTCAATCCATAGCCTGATTGTGCATTTGTCATCTCTTAAGAATGGAAGCCAGAAAAAAAATTAAATTAAAATAATTAATTAATTATTTTATAAATAAATAAATGGAAGCCAGTAGGGAAAAAAACTCTCCTCTCCCAAGATCTCACCAACTTTACCTCTCATATAACTCTTGTGCAGCTACACAGAATTTTCTTCATCATTGTATTTATTTTATTCAAATGAAAATGTTGAGATTTGGGGTTACACCAACAATTGAACTGCTGATATAAAACAGCTCAATTGTTAGGAAACAAATTCTGTCAATTGACCAGGAAAGCTGAAGGGGCTGTTACTGATTTTCCTATAGTAGAGCCCACTATAGTTGAATTTAGAAAAACATAGGGAAAAAGAAGTTAAAACAAACAAGCAACAAAAAACACCTTTCATCCCCTGATATGAAGGGGGGAAAGTATTTGTCCTAGGCAACTCAGTACAAAAAACTGAAAAATAGTAATTTTTACTAAAGAAATTCAATGTTATTCAAGACACTGACAGAATAATGCCAAGTAAATTTATGAATCTTTAGCAAATTAGTGGGTATTTTTAGATTTTGTTTGTTTTTAATATCCCTTGGACCTGGAAGTTTTATCTTTATTGATGAAATGATACATTCTGCCAAAATGTCTAAATAGCATATCATAAAGAGCAAAAATTTTTATGTATTACAAAAATTTCCTAGATGTTTGCTTGTATAAAATAGAGACAGAGAAGATCAGTGAATGGGCATGTAACTAAAAAAGCTAGAAAAAAGAAGAAATTAGTTCTTTGGAGGGTAAAGCCAAGATGGAGGGATAAAGTTAGGAAGTTGTTGAAACTTTCCCAATTTCCCTCCAAAATTATATGAAACTAAGCCTCTGAATAGAGTCTGGTAGAATGAAACTTTTATCCAGCTCACGATAGAAAAAAATTTCAGGAAAAATCAGTCTTACTGGGGTGAAAAGATCAAAGTGTCTCTGGGAAAGCTGGTGAGAGGGTCTTAATCACAGAAATCAGCAGCTAAGACCCTCAAAGTTAGCTCAATAGAGGAGCAAATGAGGGGGCCACCCAGCTCAGAAGGCAAACTCTGGGAAACCAGGCTTTTTTCCTGAACAGAGCAGGCAAAGCTAGGAAATACCAAAGAGGAAATACCAAAAGAAAAAAAAAAAAGAAAATGAGCAAGAGACAGAAAAGAACCTTGAGCACTAAAAGTTACTATGGTGACAGGGCAGAACAAAATACAATCTCAGATAAGGACAGAATGTCACAGAAGAAATCTCAAAGAGTGATATAAATTGGTTTCAAGCCCAAAAAAGTCTTCTTGGAAAAGATCATAAAAGACTTCAAAAGGCACATAAGAAAGAAATTGAAAAAATAAATGAAAGGTATGTATTAGAGAGTCAACAGTTTGAAAAAGGAAGGAAAAAAAGTCTGAAGAAAACAACTCTTTAAACAGTAGAAAAACTGAAATGGAAAGAGATACAAAAGATAAGTGAAAAAAATCACACATTTCTACTAGAATAGGGCAAATGGAAGTAAATGAGTCTGTGAGACAGCAAGAATCAGTCAAACTAAAAAGAATGAAAAAAAATGAAAGAAAATGTGAAATACCCCATTGGCAAAACAGCCGACCTGGACAGTAGATTGAGATGAGACAGTTTAAAAACTATTGGCCTACCTGAAGGCTATGACCAAAAAAAGAGCCTGGATAGCATTCTAAATGAGGTCATTAAAGAAAACTGCCCTAATATTGTAGAAACAGAGGGGGAAATACTCATCAAAAGAATTGTTGGATCACCTCTTGAATAAGATCCCACAAGAAAAACTCCAAGGAATATTGTTGTGAAAATCCCAAACTATAATCTCAAGGACAAAAACATTTCAAACTTCCAGATAAAAACAATTCAAGTATCAAGGAATAACAGTCAGGATTACCTAGGATCTGGCAGCTTCTAAATAAATGAACAGAGAGCCCAGAATATGATATTCTGGAAGGCAAATGACATGGGGTTAGAACCAAGAATTAACTATCCAGTGAGTTTCAGCATCACCTTTCAGGGAAGGAGATAGAGTTTAATAAAGTAAGATACTTTCAATCATTTCTATTGAAAAAAATCAGAATTAAACACAAAATTTAATATACAAATAAAGTACTCAAGAAGTATGGAAAGGTAAACAGGGGAAAATACATATGTTATTTAAAGGTTAAATTGTTTACATCCCTAGATAAGAAAACTATATCTGTAACTCTTGAGAACTGTATCTGTCACTGCAGCAGAAAAAGGAGGTCATCACATGCACTGAGGTTGTGGTTCTAAATGGACTCTGATGTGTTGACATCAAAGAAAAAGGCTTAAAGGAGTGGAAAAACAGGAAAGGGGAGGTATAATGGGACGATTAGTTCACTTGAAGAAGTACAAAAGATCTGTGACAATCCAGGGAAAGAAGGGAGGGAGATGGACATTGTCTGAAGCTTGATATCATCAATTTTGGCTTTAAGAGAGAATAGTTTAATCATTCAGTTGGGTATAGAAATTTATTTAATCCTATAAGGTAGGAGGACAAAGAGGAAAAGAAAAGAGAGGGACAGGATAGAAGGGAGGGCAGAAATACTAGGGAAAAATAAAAAGGAGGGAAGAGTTGATAGAGGATAAGGTAGTTTGTGGAGGGGTTAGGAAAAACCTATTACTGGGGCAGCTGGGTGGTACAGTGGATGGAACACCAGCCCTGAAGTCAGGAAAATCTGAGTTCAAATCTAGTCTCAGACACTTAATATTCCCTAGCTGTGTGACCCTGGGAAAGTCACTTAACCTCAATTGCCTCCGCAAAAAAAGCAAAAAAAAAAAAAAAAAAAAAAGGAAAAGAAAAACCTATGACTAAGGACAGGATGGAAAAAGTGAAAAAGGTATATATGGGAAAGAAAATAGGATGGCAAGAAATACAGAGATGAAAATCATAATTGTGAATGTTTATAGGATGAACTCTCCCATAAAATGGAAGCAAGTAGCAGAGTGGATTAGAAAACAGAATCGTGCAATGTGTTGTTTACAAAAACACATTTGACACAGAAAGATACATGCAGAATAAAGGTAAAAGGCTGGAACAAAATTTATTATGCTTCAGCTTAAGTACAAAAAAGCAGGGGTAGCAATTCTCAGCTTAGATAAAGCAAAAGTAAAAATAGATCTTATTAACAAATATGGAGGGAAAGTTCATCTTGCTAAAGGAGAGCATAAAAATGAAGTATTGATAGCATTAAATGTGGATGCACCAAGTAGAAGAGCAGGAAGATTCCTGGAGCAGATTTTAAGACAGTTACAGGAAGAAATAGATACAAAAGTTTTTGTGGGCGACCTCAACCTTCTCCTCTCAGAATCAGACAAATCCAACACCAAAATAAACAAGAAAAAAACTAGATAGGTTAATAGGATCCTAGAAAACCTAGATATGATAGAACTCTGTAGCAAACTGACTAGAGACCGAAAAGGAATACATCTTTTTCTCAGCAGTGCATGGCACCTACACAAAAAATGATCATGTACTAGGGCATAAAAACTTCACAATCAAGTATAAAATTACAGAAATAGTAAATGTTTCCTTTTCAGACCATAATGCAATAAAAATTATATTCAATAATGAATCAGAGATGGATAGACTAAAATCCAATTGGAAATTAAATAATCTAATTCTAAAGAATGTGAGTCAAACAACAAATGGAAGAAACAATCCATAATTTCATCCAAGAAAATGACAACAATGAGACAACATACCAAAACCTATGGGATGCAGCCAAAGTAGTTCTTTGGAGAAATTTTATATCTCTTAAAAGCTACATGAATAAATAGAGAAAGAGGCTATCAATGAATTAGGCATGCAATTTTAAAAATCTAGAAAAAAAAAACTAAAAAAAATACTGAATAAGAAAATTTGAAACTCAAAACAGAGATTAATAAAACAGAAACTAAGAAAATTACTGAACTAATAAACAAAACTGAGTTGGATTTATGAAAAAAAGTAACAAAATAGATAAACCTTGAGTTAATTTGATCAGAAAAAGGAAAGAAAAAACAAATCATCAGCATCAAAAATGAAAGGAGTAAACTTACCATCAATGAAAAAGAAAATAAAGCAATAATTAGGAGCTATTTTTTTCCAACTCTATGGCAGCAAGTCTAACAATCTAACTGAAATGGATGAATATTTACAAAAATACAAATTATCCAGGTTAACAGCAAAGGAAATAAAATAAATAATCCCATTTTAGAAAAAAAGAAATGAACTTTCTAAAAAAAATTTCCAGGATGAGATGAATTCACAAGTGAATTCTACCAAATGTTTAATGAAAAATACTATGTAAACTATTTGGGAAAATAAGTAAAGAAGGAGTACTGCTAAATTCCTTCTATAACACAAATATTGTGCTGTTACCTAAACCAGAAAGAGCTAAAACAGAGAAAGAAAATTACAGACCAATCTCCCTAATGAATATTGATGCAAATTTTTTTAAATATATATTAGATTACAGCAACTTATCAGCAGGATAATACACTATGATCAAGTGATATTTATACCAGGAATGCAGGGCTATTCCAGTATCAGGAAAACTATTACCATAATCAACCATTTCAATGACAAAACCAACAGAAATCATATGATAATCCCAATAGATGAGAAAAAGCTTTTGACAAAATACAATGCCCATTTCTATTAAAAACACCAGAGAACATAAGGATAAATTGAACTTTCCTTAAAATAATGAGAATTATCTATCTAAAACCTATAGCAAGCATTATTTGAAATGGAAAGAAGCTGGACATTTTCCCAATCAGATCAGAGGTAAAACAAAAGGACCCATAATCATCACTTTTATTCAACATTGTACTATAAATTTGGCTTTAGCAATAAGAAAAGGAAAAGAAATTTTAAAAATTAGAATAGGCAATGAGAAAATAAAACTATAACTCCTTGCAGATGATATGATGATGATATACTTAAAGAATCTTAGAAAATCATCCAAAATACTACTGGAAATAATTCATGGCTTTAGCAAAGTATCAGGATATAAAATAAATCCACACAAATCATCAGAATTTCTGTATCTTATTGACAAAGCCCAGCAGCCAGAGATAAAAAGAGAAATTTCATCTGAAATTGCTGTAGACAAAATAAAATACTTAGGCATCAATCTGTCAAGAAAAACCCAAGTATTCACACAATTACAAAACACTTCTCACACAAATAAAATCAGATCTAAACAACAGGAAAAATATCAATTGTTCCTGGCTAGGTTGAGATAATATAATAAAAATTACAGTTTTGCCTAAACTGATCTACTTGTTTAGTGCCATACCACTCAAACTGCCAAAATATTATTTTATAGAAATAGAAAAAGTAATAACAAAATTCAAGTGGAAGAACAAAAGGTCAAGAATATGAAGAGTTAATTAAAAAAATACTAAGGATGGTGGCATAGTAGTACTTCTACCTAAAGCTATGTTATAAAACAATAGTAATCAAAACTATTTGATACTGGCTAAGAAAAAAAGAGTGATACATCATGAAATAGATTAGATACATATGACATAATAATCAAGGCCTATAGCAATCTAGTATTTGATAAATCCCCCACTCCAGCTTCTGGAATAAGAACTCACTACTTGACAAAAATTGCTGGGAAAATTGGAAAATAATACGTCAGAAACACAGCACAGACCTACATCTCATCCCATACCAAAATAAGGTCAAAATGGATACAATGTTTTGGGCAAAAATGATGATACCATAAACAAATTAGGGAAAACAAGAGATAATTTATCTATCAGATCTTTGGAAAAAAAGGAATTTATGACCAATAAAGAAATAGAGAACATTATGAAAGGCCAAATGAACAAGTTTGATTATATTAAATTAAAAAGGTTTTGCACAAACAAAAACAACAGAAAAAAAAATTAAACAGAAAGTACAAAAGTAGGAAAAAGTCTTTATAGCCAGTATTTCTGGTAACATTTTCATTTCTAAAATACATAAAGGTGTGTCCTATTTATAAGAATAAAATTCATTACCCAATTGATAAATGTTCAAGGGATATGAACAGACAATTTTCAGCTGATGAAATTATGGCCATCAGGATCAATTCTGATGGACATGGCTCTCTGCAACAAAGAACTGTTTCAAACCAGTTCCAATTGTTCACTGAAGAAAACCATATACACCCAGAGAGAAGGATATGAAATATGGACTACAACATAACATTTTCATGCTCTCTGTTGATGTTTGCTTGCATTGTGTTTCCTTTCTCTGATTTTCTTTTTTTTTCTTGTAGATAGGATTTTTCTTGCACAACTAGTCAAGTATTTCAACATTATTAATATGTAGTGGACTTCCTGACATTTAAGGGAGGGGAGAGGACTGGGGTACAATTTGTAATGGAAAGCTTTGTAAAGATCAATGCTGGGGAACTACCCATAGATATGTTATACAAATAAAAAGCTTCAATATAAATTTAAAAAAATTATGGCCATCAGTAGTCAAATGAAAAAATGCTCTAAATCACTATTGATAAGAGAAATGCAAATTAAAACAACTCTGAGGTATCACCACACATCTCTCAAATTAGCTATGATTACAGGAAAAGATAACAATAAATGTTGGAGGAAATGTGGAAAACCGGGACAATAATGCATTGTTGGTGGAGTTGTGAAATGATCCAAGTATTCTGGAGAGCATTATGGAACTATGCCCAAAGGACTACAAAACTGGATATATCCTTTCACCCAGCAGTGCCATTACTGGGTCTGTACCCCAAGGAAATCATAAAGGAGGGTAAAGGACCCACATGTGCAAAAATGTTTTTAGCAGCTCTTTTTATGGTAGCAAAGAACTGGAAAAGGAGTGGATGCCCAGAAAATGCCCTCTCCTTCCAGAAAAAGAACGAAGGAGCCTGAATGCAAATCTATGCTATGTTCACTTCTTACTTCTGTTTTTTTTTAATCTCTTCCATGGTTTTTCCCTTTTGCTTTGATTTTTCCCTTTCAATTCATAAAGCAATGTGTATTAAAAATAAACTTACAACAATAAAAATAAAGAGTGGCATAGCTCTCATGAACAGGGAGAGCACATTGTCCTTTGCCTTTGTAAGTCCACATCTGGAGTATTGTGTTTAATTCTGAATGCCACAGTATTAAAAGGACATTGATATTTTTAATTTGTATTTTTTATTGTTGAATAAAACAAGCATCTCTATACCATAGTGCAATTTAAAAAATTACAGATGGAATAAGAACAAATTAAAAACTTCAAATTAAATGTCAAATTTGAAATTCAGAAAATTAAAGGGGAGATTAATAAAACTGAAACTAAGAAAACTATTGAATTAATAAACAAGACTAAGAGTTGGTTTTAAGAAAAAACAAACAATAAATAAACATTCAGTTAATTTGATCAGAAAAAGAAAAAGAAGAAAATCAAATTGTTAGTATCAAGAATGAAAGGAGCGAACTTTTCATCGATGAAGAGAATATTAGAGCAATAATTAAGAGCTATTTTTCCCAACTGTATGCCAATAAATATGATAATCTAAATGAAGTGGATAAATGCTTACAAAAATCTAGATTGCCCAGATTAACAGAAGAGGAAATAAGTTCCTTAAACAGTCCCATTGAACAAGCTATTAATCAGTTTCCTAAAGAAAAATCTCCAGGAACAGATGGATTTACATGTGAATTCTACCAAACATTTAAAGAATTAATTCCAATACTATGCAAACTATTTGGAAAAATAAGGAAAGGAGTCCTACCAAACTTCTTTTATGACATAAATATTTTGCTGATACCTAAACCAGTTAGGGTCAAAAGAAAGAAAGAAAATGATTGACCAATTTTCCTAATGAATATTATGCTAAAATTTTAGATAAAATGTTAGGAAAGAGATTGCAGCAACTTATCCCCAGGATAATACACCATGAGGAAGTAGGATTTATACGAAGAATGCAAGGCTGGTTCAATATTAGGAAAACTATTAGTATAATTGAGTGTATCAATAATCAAAGTAACAAATCATATGATGATCTCAATAGATGCTGAAAAAGCATTTGATAAAATTCAACTCCCATTTGTATTAAAACACTAAAGACTATGTGAGTAAATGAAGTTTACCTTAAAATGATCAGTAGCATCTATTTAAAACCATCATCAAGCTTCAGATGTAATGGGGATAATTAGAACCATTCACAATAAGATCAAGGGAGAAACAAGGTTGTGCATCTCAACATTACTATTCAATATTGTATTAGATATGTTACCTTTAGCAATATGAGAAAAAAAAATTCAAAGAATTACAGTTGGTAATGAGGAAACCAAATTATCACTCTTTGCAGAAGATATGATGGTATTCTTAGAGAATCAACTGAAAAACTATTAGAGACCATTTACAACTTAAGTAAAGTTTCACGATGCAAAATAAATCCACATAATTTATCAGCTTTTCAATATGTTACCAACAAAGTCCAGCAGCAAGAGATACAAAGAGAAATTCCATTTAAAATTACTATAGAAAATATAAATATCTGGAAGTCTACCTGCCAAGGTAAAGTCAGGAACTATATGAACACAATTACAAAATAATTTCCACACAAATAAAGCCAGATCTAATCAATTGGAAGAATTTTAAGTGCTTGAGGAGGCTGAGCTAATATAATAAAAGTGACAACTCTATCTAAATTAATCTAATTATTCATTGCCATACTAATCATACTCTTAAGAAATTATTTTATAGAGCTAGAAAAAACAAAAGCAAAGTTCATCTAGAAGAAAAAATGGGTCAAAAACTCCAAGGGAATTAATGAAAAATGCAAATGAAGGTGGGCTAGCTGTACCAGATTTAAAACTATATTTTAAAGTACCGATCATCAAAACTGTTTGGTACTAAGACATAGAGTAGTCAAACAGAAGAATAGGTTGGATTCACAAGACACAATAGTCAATGACTATAATAATCTAGTGTTTGATGAATGCAAAGACCCCAGCTTCTGGGATAAGAACTCACTATTGACAAAAATTCCCAGGAAAATTGGATATTCAGGCAACAGAAACTAGGTATTGACTCACATCTAACACTCTACACTAAGTTAAGGTAGAAATGGATTCATGATTTAGACATATAGAGTGATATTATAAGCAAATTAGAAGAACAAAGAAAAATTGATCTCTTAAATCTATGGAGAAGGAAGAAATTTGTGGCCAAACAAAATACATTATAGAATGCAAAGTGGATAATTTCAATTATCTTAAGTTAAAAAAGTTTTTATAGAAACAAAACCAACATAGACAAGATTAGAATAAAAGCAGTAAATTGGGAAAATAAAATTTTACATTGAATGGTTCTGATAAAGTTCTCATTCCTAAAATATGTAGAGATTTGACTCAAAATTATAAGAATTCAAGCCATTCTCCAATTGACAAATGACCAAAGGATATGAACAGACAATTTTCAGATGCAAAAATTACAACCATTTTAGTTATATGGAAAAATGCTCCAAATCACTTCTGATTAGAGAAATGCAAATTAAGACAACTCAGGTATTACAACATACCTCTAGGATTGGCTAAGATGACTGGAAAAGATGATGATGGACATTAATACATCATTGATGGAGTTGTGAATTGATCCAAACAGTCTGAGAGCAATTTGGAACTATGCCCAAAGGTCTAACAAACTGTGTATACCTTTTGATTCAGCAGTGTCTATATTGGATCTGTATCCCAAAGAGATCATAAAAAGGGGAAAGGACCTACATGTGCAAAAATGTTTGTGGAAGCCCTTTTTCAATTGGCAAAGAACTGGAAAGTGAGTGGATACCCATTAGCTGGGGAATGTCTGAAAAAATTATTTCTATGAATGTTATGAATATTATTGTTCCATAAGAAATAATCAACAGGATAATTTCAGATGCTAAGTGAAATGAGCAGAATCAAGAAATCATTGTACATGATGACAGCAAGATTATACGATGATCAATTCTGACAGACATAGGTCTTTTCAACGGTGAAGCGATTTGGGCTAGTTGCAGTGGTTTTGTGATGGAGAGAGACATCTGTACCCAGAGAGAGGAACTGAGTGTGAATCACAACATAGTATTTTCACCTTTTTTATTGTTGTTTATTTTTTGTTTTCTTTATCATTTTTTCTTATCTGATTTTTCTTATGAAGCATATTTGTGGAAATATATATATATATCTGTGTGTAACATTGTACATGTTTAACATGTATTGAATTACTTGCTGTCTAAATGAGAAATTGGGAAAGAGGAGAAAAAAATTTGGAGCAGAAGGTCTTGCAAGAGTGAATATTGAAAACTATCTATGCATGTATTTTGTAAATATAAAGCTTTAATTTGTTTAAAAAAAGAAATTTATCCAAAATTCAAAGATAAAAATATTTTATGAACTTTGGTTATCACCTGAGTTAAACCCCATTGTAAATTTTTGGGCTATATTCAAGACAAGAAATGAAAAATAACCAGCTTGCCAAAGTGATACTTGATATTCAAGGAATTAGTGTAGCATTTTATAATGAAGAAAGAAAGAATTTTCAAAATCTTATGAATTCAATCTTGTTATGTCAAATAGGTGTTTTAAGCAAAAAGACGTACAAACATACATACATACGTAAAGATATATACGTACATGCACACTATACAAACACACACACACACATATATGTTTAAAAATAAAAAGTTTTAAGTTGTTATTATATATCATTCATTGAATTGTTTTACTTTATACTAAACAATTGACAACTGTAAATCATTCTGTGATCTTGCCTGAGGACCTTCCCTCTCTGTATTTCAGTTTCCTCACCTGTTAAAACAGGGGGTTAGACTAGAACATGTTGAAGTTCCCTTCTAGCTGCAGCAGTTTCAGATTATAAGAAAATCCTCTCCTTTTTCACTCAACCTCATTTTTAAGAAAGTTGATTGAACAAAGCTCAACTTTGCTGAATTCTCTACTGGAGGCAACCTGAAATTAGCCAAGTTTCAGTTTGATTATCACAACAGTCACATAACTGGTGCAAGGTGTTTGATTGCCTCCAGAGGTGGCAAACTGCCAGAAGGCATTACAGATGTCTGAAAAAAAGAATGGGGGCTTAGCCAGAGTAGAAACAAGCAGAAAAATGATCATAAGGAGCATTAGGGTCAGCTACATCAAGTTAATTTGAATTAACTGAACCAGGGCAAGGTCATTACTGAGGCATACTTCAGCTCCAGTTTCTTTAAAATTCAATCTTGATCAGATTAGTAAATTTGCATCATAGAGAAAAACCAAGAATGCTTCCTTTTCATAAAAGAAAAAAGGCAATTCTATTTCTGTTTCTTGCATATCTTAGTAGAAAAGATGGATGATGATGGTGAAGAATGATGGGAAAGAGTGGCAAATGTGTGTATTGGATAAACTTGTAACATGTAGATAACATAGTTTGATATATTGCTCAGGAGAGAGACAGACAGACAGAGACACAGAGAGAGAGACAGAGAGACAGAAAGAGACACAGACAGTGACAGACACAGACACATACACAGGCACAGAGATAGAGACAGAGACAGAGACAGGGAGACTTAGAGAGAGAGAGGTAGAAAGAGAGAGAGAGACAGATAGGGAGACTGAGACAGAGAGAAATAGAAAGAGAGAGAGACAGAGAGACAGGGAGACCGAGACAGAGAGAGACAGAGTGAGAGAAAGAGACACACAGACAGACAGACAGAGATAGAGAGTAGGTCATAGCTTTGAATCATCAATGGATATAAATATAGGTGGGAGGTGTGTATGGGTGTGGAGGTTCTATATGTTTTATAAACATTGTTTGATTTCAGTCTCAAATCTTGTGAGATAGACATTAGTGCTATTATTGTTCCCATTTTATAAAAGAGGAAAAGAGACACAGAAAGGCAATGATCATGCACCTCATAAATGTTAGAGGAAAGATTTAAATGAAATCAATAGACTTAATCACTAATACCTCACTAGGTTATGAAGATTCAAAGATGAAATTCAGTCGTTGTTTTGAAGGACTTTCTATTCAACTCATTTAATATTGTCTATACATAGACAAATGACACTTGAGGTCCAAAAGAAAAGTAATTTGAGGTCTTGATGAGCACTTTCTTGGTCATATAGAACCTATGGAATTACCTTTTCACACATGAAGTTCTCAGAATAGCTATTCCATATTAGAGATGCTCTGTGAATCCACATGTACTCAAAACCATCTCATGATGCACAACTAATAAGTCTACATAGTCAGCCAGATTAGGCAATTAGTTCAAAGCATAGTAGTTTATTGAATTAAAAAACTAAGGTAATTTTTACTAAAGTTTATCTTTCAATAAGTTTAGGGACATGTACACCCATCATTAGTGTAGAAAATGAGCATTTGTAAGAGTCATATAGGAGAGAAGGAGATTGACAATCAATTCTCTAGACTTGATACTGATACTTGCAGGGTGTGGAGCTCTGGTGGGTGGGTTGTTTTATTGTTTGTTTATTGAGGAGTTGAGGGTTTGGTTGGTTTGGTTTTGTGGACTGTGATTACTCCTCCTTGTGTTGAGTGCTCTTCATTGGGTACAGCATCTCTATTCCATTGGGCTGCTGGAATCCCTACAGTCTAGGCTGGTTCATTGTGGACTCATTTCAAAGTCACTTTGCACTTGAATATTGTTCTGCTTAATAACCTCAACTAAACCATCATAGATTCAACCAGCTAAGGCATAGGACCTTCTACAGTTAGAAGCTCTTAGTTAAAACCACTAACAGTAGCTTTAAAATTCAGTAGAGTAGTCTCAAGCTGAAATCCGACTTCTTTTTTTGACCCCTATATCTGGCCAGAGTTTATAGGATCCTCGATCTCACCTTCAAAAGACTTTAGAAGTCATCACATTCAAGCCCTTCATTTTTCAGGTGACGAAACTGAGAACATAGAGCATTTAAGTGATCTGGTCAATGCTTACACATGGCACATTCTTCATGAGACACAGGTTTTATTTTTCAAGGTTCCTCAGTTTACATATTCTGAAAATCCACAAGGGCTCAGCTTACCTGCAAATGAATTTAAACAAAAGCTAGATTGAGAAGGCAAAGACGATATTTTCTATCTGCCTGCGCCAAAATCTGCTTTTTACAATATATTTACCAACAGCACAGCTTAACCATTCAAATCTATTCATTATATTTTGTTTTCCTGGTCATAGGAAATACTTTAGGAATCCTCTGTATATGAGGAAACTAAGACACTCAAAAAGAGAAACATCTTTATTCAGGTCATAGAAATAAGAAGGAGGGTCAGATTTCCAAGCCAGCACCTTGAACTATAATTCTTTTAAGTTCTGTGAGCTTCATAAAGGTTAACGTGTTTGGCCAGCAATATAAAAGCTACTTAATGTTATGGCCTCATTACAATAAACACACTAGTATTGAATATATGCCTCATGGTGGTCCAGGTCTAAGTCCGAATACATCAAATATACATGCCTTCTCCTGATGGGAATTGCAGCCTTACAGGGAAATGTAGGCAACTATATGGTAATTATAATATACACAATAACATGATAAGTAATAGAGTAATGCACATTATGTGATTGTGATAAAGATAACAATTTCCAAGGAGGAAGATTAGAAGTTGTACATCAATGAAGGTTTCCTGGAGGAGATGGCATGTTAAATTAACCTTTACACAATAGGTGGAAATTCAGTAAGGAAAAAGTGATGAGATCATAGATGTAGGAAATAACACAAAGAAAAGTATGACTTCCGAAGAGCAAGTCTGGAGGTCAAATATCTATCTGGGTAACTGGAATTTAATGTGTTTGGGGTGAAAAGCAGAGTGGGGGAAAGGCCAAGAATAATGAAATATGGCTAGAAGGGATGGGGTGACATTGGAATATGAAGAGTTTCAAAGTTCCTTTTTATTTATCTTCCCCAATTACGTGTAAAGATAATTTTTTAACATTTTTAAAATTTTGAGTTTCAAATTATCTCCCTCCTGCCTGAAAAAGCAAGCAATGTGATAAGCAAAACATTTCTATATTAGTCATGGTGTGAAAGAAAACATAAATGGTCTCCCCACCCAAAAAAAGGAAAAAGAAAGAAAATATTCAAAAATGAGCTTTGATCTGCATTCAAACTAACATCTAATTTTTTTCCTCTGAAGATAGATAGCATCTTTCATCATTAAGTCATTTGGATTTGTCTTGTGTCGCAAATAAGCTGCTAGACCTATTTTTTGCAGGTATAGCTCATTTTTGTTGTAAATCTCTTTGGGATACAGACCTAGAAGTAATATTGCTCAAAGGGTATGCATGTTATAGATAGATAGATAGATAGATAGATAGATAGATAGATAGATAGATAGATAGATAGATAGATAGATAGATAAATAGATAGATCCCTTTGGATAGCATTCCAAATTGTTCTGCAGAATGGTTGGATCAGTTCCCAACTCCATCAACAATGCACCAGTGTCTCAATTTTACCACATCCCCTCCAACATTCATCATTTTTTATGAGGCAGTACCTCAAAATTGTTTTAATTTATATTTTTAATCAATAGTGATTTAGAACATTTTTCATATCTATAGATGACTTTGATTATTGAAAACTATTGATCACTTATTGAGAAATGAACTATGATCTTATAAATTTGACTGTTCATTTGAGAAGTGAGGCCTTTGTCAGAGAAACTTGTTTAAAAATTTGATACTTAATAATTGTGTATATCCCTCAATCTTATCCACCCATTTATCCTTTCAGTCACTCTTTCTTTCTCTTTCTATTTTTCTGTCTATCTCTTTCTATTTCTCTATGTCTCTGTTTCTTTTCTCCCTATTTATGTCTCTATCTCTGTCTCTTTCATTCTCTCTCCCACCCCCATTCATCATCAAATATGTTTTACTTCCTTTTTTATTCCTTTTTTTTTACTGAGTCAATTGGGGTTAAGTGACTTGCCCAGGGTCACACAGCTAGGGAATGTTAAGTGTCTGAGACCAGATTTTGAACTCAGGTCCTCCTGACTTCAGGATTGGTGTTCTATTCACTGCACCACCTAGCTGCCCCATATGTTTTACTTCTAAATACCACCTTTTCCATTCTATACTCCCATCAATCATCACTCCATCTTCTCTTATCCCCTTCCCTCCTACTTTTCTGTAAAGTAAGACACTTTTTTTTTTCTTTTAATTGTATTTTACTTTTCTAAATATATGGAAAGATAGTTTTTAATATTCATCTTTGCAAAATGTGTTCCAAGTTTTTCTCCCTCTCTTTTCCTCTTAACCCCAAGATAGCAAGCCATCTGATATGTTAAACATGTTCAATTCTTCTAAATTATTTCCATATTCACAAGATAGAATTTTACACTCAACTAAGTGTGTGTGTGTGTTAGTCTCCTCTGTGAGCCAATTCTGAGGACAGTGAGATTCAGGAGCTCCTCTTCCTTACCTCAGACAAGTTACCCTCCAGGATAAAAGCTCTTTCACACCACTTTTATTTGAGATAATTTACCCCATTCTCTCTTTCTCTTGCCCCTTCTTCCAGTGGTTTCCTCTTTCTCACCCTTAAATTTTACATTTTTTGATATCATCCCATCATATTCAGCTCATAACTATACTCTCTATGAATATTCTTGCTAACTGCCCAAATAATGACAACTTTCTTAAGAATTATAAGTATTATATTCTCATGTAAGAATGTCAACAGTTAAACCTTATGGAATCCTTTATGATTTTTTTTCCTGTTTATTCTTATATGTTTCTCTTGAATCTTGTATTTGAAAGTAAAAATTTGTATTCAACATTATTTGTTTTTGCAACAAGAATATTATCTGAGGTAAGATTACACAAGTCTTCCTCATACTAAATCTAGTTTTCTATTTGTTATATCACCAGATGCTGTTTTATTTGATTTAAAAGAAAGCAGCCCAAAACAAAGAATTGGAAGTTGAATGGTTATCCATCAGTTGGGGAATGGCTGTGTAAGTTATAGTATATAGACAACATGGACTATTATTGTTTTATAAGAAATGATGACCAAGCTGATTTCAGAAAATCCTACAAGATTTACAGGAAAAATTTATAAGAATTTATGCTAAGTGAAGGGAGCAGAACTAGAACTTTGTACCCAGTAACAAGAAGATTAAGATCAATTAAAATCAAAGATGTAATGGACTTAGCTCTTCTCAGTAGTACATTGATCCAAGACAACTCCAATGGACTTGGGATGGAAAATATCATCTGTATTCAGAGAGAGAACCATGGAGACTGAATGTGGATCAAAGCATAGTATTTTCATCTTTGGGTTTTTTTTTTCTTTCTCATGGTTTTCCCTTTTTGGTCTGATTTTTCTTGCACAACATGACGAATATGGAAATATGTTTTAAAAACCTGCACATATTTAACCCATATCAAATTGTTTGCTATGTTGGAGAGGAAGAAGTAAAGCAGGGAGGGGGAAAATTTGGAACACAAAGACTGACAAAAAACAAACTCTGAAAACCATCCTTTCATGTATTTGGAAAATATAAAATATTCTTGAGAAAAAAGAAAGAAAACATCCCCAAAAAGATAAATGTTTCCCTCCTTATGTCATTCTGGAATTGTGTAGTAAAGCTTGAATTTAAACCCAGGGTTTCTAACTCCAAATCTGGTGTTGGTGTTTTTATTTTGTTTTATTTTATGTTTCATTTTTGTCTTTTCTTACTTCCTCTCTCTTATGTAGGTAGGAAGGGTTGATGTATATTCCCCCATCAGAAGATGAGTATACTTGTGAACCATGATCCAGCCTTGCCTAAAGAATGACAAAATTACAGAGCATTCAGAAGAGAATCTTTGTAGTTTTTCCCTATCCCTGAATTAGAACCAAGTTGGGTGGCTTCATGACTTGGAGGACTGGCTGTGAGTGGAAGCTGATAATACTAAGTCCTGAGGGGAATGATCAAGTTGATCATCACTTGATCAGAAATAGCTCTGTCCTTGAGAGTTAGGACTAATGGAGCCATTGTAGCTGGGAGGGCCAATCCTCTAAAACTTCCTGGATATGATTTATAGTCAGATAAATACTATAATGCAGAAAGAAAAGTGATCCCCCCTGCGATGAAAGGCTTAAAGTGGTGACAAATTATCGGAGTTTGTCAACTTGGAAAAAAACAATAAAGTTTGATTCCCTTCTTGTTGATGTTTGCTGCCGCTCACACTCTCATGCTTAATCAGAGCAGGCCATGCATTATTTAATATAAACCAGAGCTATTTATCCTGAGAGATGCTTGAAAGTTGTCATGGAAACCGTGGGCAGAAGAGAAAGTAGGCATGGACAGCCAGGTTAAAATTTGAAGACTTAAAATGTGTTAAAAAGAAATGAACAGGTGCAGGTCATTTAGTGAATGAAGATAAATGGGAAAGTAGTCAAGAACTGGCTCCTTCCTTTGTGCTCTATGGCTTTTAATGCTGATGTCTGCTTAAATCTCTGCTCCAAACAAGAGCTAAACTTTCATAGGAAGGAGAGGTCAACATATGGCTGATTCACTTGGCAAAAGTGGAAATTCTCCCCATCATCATCTAGAAAAGTAGCCTTATTCTGTGGACTTCAAGAAGTTTATTCTTAGGTTTAAGAGTTATATCCTGCCATTAGTAAGTGGAATGGAGGGGCTTAAGAGCTAGGAGCTGCAGTTAAACCAGAGGGTACCTAAGAAGTCTGAGGCTGAGTCATTAGCAGCATACAAAAGCAGCCACTACACAAAAATGAAGACTTGGGGAATTGGGCTGAGTCATATAGGCAAACACTCCAGCCCTTTCTGTGTTGGGTTTTTATTTTGTGTTGGAATTGCTCCTCCAATAATTGTTCTGCTGGGGCTAGCTCATAGAGACTCGTGAGAGCTAGTCATTAAATTTTCAGGATGAGCATTTTACATCTAGAAATCAGCAAATGTGGTAAATCAGGGCTTCGATGATTGTTTTGTTCAGCATCTAGATTTGAGAAAATGATGAAGAAAATATTAATAATGTAGATCAAATTTTAAACTGCATCATGTCAACATCTTTTAGTGGGAGAAGATAGTTGGTCATTAGGATTCCCTCATTCAGTCACCTTGCATGTGTCCCGGTACTAACGGATGCTGGTTTTTAGGTTTGCAGAGATCCCAGATCCAATTTGGTTTCAGCTTCTGCAGGCAGAAATTGCCCTCCCTCACTGGTCTAAGACAACAACCACTGGCAGTGTTTTGGGGGAGATGAGGCAAAGAGATAGACACTGACCCACGCAGAGTACTGGACTTTTGAAGGAGCTCAAATGGCAGAACCCAGAGTAGAGAGAACATGGAGCTTGAGGGAATAACAGTCAAAACCAGGAGACAGGAAAATGAGTTCAATCATAATGACCACCAAAACAACAGCACCAAAGCTGATGTAAAAGAAAAAAAATAAAGGCGTGACCAATGAGTGGAAAGTAGCAAAATCTCATCATACCCCTCATTTATATACCCTTTGTCCTGTCCCACTCCATACCCACCAGATTGAGGTGAGAACCCAAAGCCAAAGTGGAGCAGCTTACTTTCATTCAGTCCCTTCTTGCTTCTATAGAGCGTTGATTATGGAGGTGTGGTGGGCAGGAATAGATGGAGAGATACTAGATTCTAGGTGTCCAGCTATAGCCCCTCTTAGGAAAGAACTCCCTATACAGTCGTGGTTTTTCTCCTTAAGGCATAGGATTATTTGTGACCTTCCAAAACTCAACCAATTCCAATGAGTCCCTAGAGCCAGTAGGATTAAATCTAAGCTTTTCTATTCATTTTTATAATCCTTCACACCCTGACTCTAATATGTAGTAAATGGAACTCTTGTCCAGGATTACTTAAATATTTGATCTTAACTAAAATATGTCATTCATTCATTCAATAAATATTTATTTAGCACCTACTGCAGGTATTGTGCTAAGCACTCGGGATGCAAAAGGAGACAAAAGGCAGTCCCTATCCTCATAATCTAATGAGAGAAACAATATGGAAAACAATTTATACAAAAAAGTCATATAAAAGACAAATAGGAAATAATTCAAAGAAGGAAGATTCTGGAATTAAGAAGGAATAGGGAAGACCTTGTAAAAAGTGGGATTTTAGATAGGACTTTAAGGAATCCAGGGAGATTAGATGAGAGAAGTAGAGCATCCCAGGAATGGATGACAAACTTTGCAGGAAACTGAGTGATGGGGGGTCTTGTGTATGGCTGAGAAGTAAAGCTGCAAGAAGATGAAAAGTTAGGACGAGGCTAGGTTATGGAGGGCATGGAATGCCAAACAGAGCATTTTGTATTTACTCTAGCAACAATAAAGAGCTCCTCAGGAGGGAAGTGACTTGGGTGGAACTGTTTTAAGCAGACTTCTTTAATGACTGGAGAGAGAGTAGATTGTAGTGGGGAAAGACTTGAGGAAGGCAGAAATCCACCTCAGCAGCAACTGCAATAGTCCAGGTGTGAGGTGATGAGAGTCTCCATTAGAGTGGGGCAGTATCCAAGTATAGAAGGGGAGTGTGGGAGAGATGCTGCAGAAGTAATATTTAGAGCCTTTGGCAATAGTTTGAATTTGGGGGGAGACAGGAGAGAGTAAGGAGTCCAGGATGACTGGGAACTGAGGGACTGGGAACCTGGGAGACTTCTACAATAAAAGGAAAGGTACTTATGAGATATATTTGACCTGGGAAATCTCTCTAAAATTCAGTTTCCTCCCAAGTAAAATGGAGAGATTGGATTTGAAGTCCCTTTGAGATCTAAATGCATGCTTCTATGATCTCCTTTTCCAAATTTAGCACATATTATTCCACTTCTCAAATTGTCAAAATAGTCATCTGTGTTTCTCACACATAACACTCAATTTTCCATCCATGTGTCATTGTATTAGCCATCCTTTATACCTGGAAGTCAACCAGTCAAGTAAACAATCATTATGAAGTGTCTATTATATGTCAAGAACTGTGATTTTTTCCCTTAAAAATAGCTTTTTATTTTTTTCAAAATGCATGCAAAGATAGTTTTAAACATTCAGCCTTGCAAAACCTTTGTTCCAAATCTCTTCCCTCCCTCCCCCCCACCTTCCTAGACAGCAAGTGATCCAGCATAGGCCAAACATGTCAAACTCTTTCAAACATATCTCCACATTTGTCATGAGGCACAAGAAAAATTGGGTAAAAGGGGGGGGGGATGAAAAAGAAAATAAACAACCAAACAAACAACAACAAAAGGTGAAAATATTATGCTATGATCCCCCACAGTCTCCATAATATTCTCTCTGGATGCAGATAGCTCCTTCCATCACAAATCTATTGGAATTGCCTTGTCACCTCATTGTTGAGAAGAGCAAGTCCATCACAGTTGATCTTCACATAATCTTGTTGTTCTGTACAATGTTCTCTTGGTTCTGCTCACTTCACTTGGCATAAGTCCATGTAAGTCTCTCCAGGTTTTTCTGAAATCAACCTGTTCATTATTTCTTCTAGAACAATAATGTCCCTTTGCCTTCATATATCATAATTTATTCAACCATTCCCCAAATGATGGACATCCACTCAGTTTCAAGTTCCTTGCCATTAAAATTAGGACTGCTTCAAACATTTGTACACATATGTGTCCTTTTGCCCCTTTTATGATTCTTTGGGATATAGGTCTAGTAGAGACACTGCTGGATCAAAGAGAACCCAATATTCCTTTGGGTACAGTTCCAAACTGCTCTCCAGAATGGTTAGATCAGTTCACAACTCCACCAACAATGTATTAGTTTCCCAGTTTTCCCGCATCTCCAACATTTATCATTATCTTTTCCTGTCCTCTTAGCCAATCTGAGAGATATGAAGTGGTACTTCTGAGTTGTCTTAATTTGCATTTCTCTAATCAATAGCAATTGAGAACAATTTTTTCATATGACTAGAAATTGCAATAATTTCTCCAACTGAAAATTGTCTGAGGAACTGTGGTAAGCACTGAAATCCTTAGCCTTCTCATGTTCATTGCTGAGAATTTTTTTTTCCTTTAGAATTATGTTCTGGTAATATAGTTTACCCCTCAGACCTATGGAGATGGAATAAATTTACGTCCAAAGAAGAACTGGAACTCTTAATTGAAAACCAGATAGATAACTTCGACTATATTAAGTTAAAAAGTTTTTGTACAAACAAAATCAATGCAGACAAGATTAGGAGGGAAGCAATAAATTGGGAAATCATCTTTACATTTAAGGGTTCTGATAAAGGTCTCATCTCTAAAATATATAGAGAATTGTCTCATATTTATAAAAATTCAAGCCATTCTCCAATCAATAAATGGTCAAAGGATATGAACAGACAATTTTCAGAGGATGAAATTAAAACTATTTATAGTCATATGAAAAGGTGCTCCAAATCACTATTGCTCAGAGAAATGCAAATCAAGACAACCCTGAGGTACCACTTCACACCTGTCAGATTGGCGAAAATGACAGGAAAAGTTAATGATGAATGTTGGAGGGGATGTGAGAGGGCTGGGACACTGATGCATTGTTGGTGGAGCTGTGAATGGATACAGCCATTCTGGAGAACAATTTGGAGCTATGCTCAAAAAGTTATCAAACTGTGCATACCCTTTGACCCAGCAGCATTTCTATTGGGCTTATATCCCAAAGAAATCATAAAGGAAGGCAAAGGCCCCACATGTGCAAGAATGCTTGTGGCAGCCCTTTTTGTAGTGGCTAGAAACTGGAAATTGAATAGATGCCCTTCAATTGGAGAATAGCTGAATAAATTATGGTATATGAATATTATGGAATACTACTATTCTGTAAGAAATGACCAGCAAGATGATTTCAGAGAGGCCTGGAGAGACTTACATGAACTGATGCTGAGTGAAATGAGCAGAACCAGGAGATCATTATACACGGCAACAACAGTACTATATGATGATCAATTCTGATGGACATGGCTCTCTTCAACAATGAAATGTTTCAAACCACCTCCAATTGTTCACTGAAGAAAGCCATATACACCCAGAGAGAGGGATGTGAAATGTGGACCACAACATAACATTCTCATACTCCTTGATTGATGTTTGCTTACATTGTGTTTCCTTTATCTGATATATCATTTGTGTAGATAAGATTTTTCTTGCACAACAATGATAAGTTTGGAAATATGTATACATATATTCGATTTGCCAATATTTTAACATAATTAACATGTAGTGGATATCCTGCCATCTAGGGGAGGGGTGGGGAGCTGGGGGGAAAAATTTGTAATGGAAAGCTATGTAAGGATTATTGTTGAAGAATTACCCACACATATGTTATGCAAATAAAATTTTAAAAAAATTTAAAAAAAAGTTCAGCTTAGAGTTAAAGGACATGAAAAAAAAATAAAAAAATAAAAAATAAATAAAATTATATTCTGATATCTTCTACAGGAAGCCTTCCTTGATCCTCCAAATTTCTAAAGCTCTTCTCCTCATCCCAACATGTATTCATAATTACTCAGCAACAAAGTGATCCAAGGTAATTCCAATATATCCAGAAAGAGAACTATAGAGCCTGAATGGAAATTGAAGCATATGATTTTCCTTTATTATTGTTATCATTATTTTTTCTGGTTGTTTTTCTCTTTAATTTTGAATTTACTTTTACAACATGACTAATATGGAAATATGTTTAAAATAATTGTACATGTATAACCTATATCAGATTGTTTTCCATCTTGGAGAAGAGGGTAGAGAGGAAGGGAGGGAGAAAAAAATGAGACTCAAAATCTTGCAAAGGTAAATGTTGAAAACTATTTTTACATATAATTCAAAAAACACCAAAAAGACCATATTTCATAAGAGATGCTTCTCCTTATTCATAGAAGGGGTGCCCAGGTCTTATTCCTCTCCCTAACTCCAACACTTGGCATGGAACCTGGCATTTCATTACAGCTTGTTAATTGCTTGAACCTATCTATGCCGCTTTCATACATGCTTTCTATCTCTCTATCTCTTCCTCTCTTTATCTCAGTATCTTTTTTTCTGTCCTGTTTGTATTTATCTGTCTGCCATTTTCTCCCTCTCTCATATCTTTCTTTTTTTGTTCAAAGTTAATTCTCCTTCCCCCATCACCGCCCTGGAAACATTCTCTGATTTTACTCCCTCCAGCAAGAAGGATCATGATAATGGCAATAGCAACCACAGTAGCATCCACAACTGGCTTCAGCTGACCTGTTCCTTCTCTTCTCTATAAACTTCAGTGGCTCCCTATGATCTCTAGTTCCTCTGACATTTGAAAAAGCCCTCTGAAATTTAAAGCTCTTTAAAACATCTCTTCCCCACCTTTCCAACCTTATCTCACTGTCCTTCCTATCATGAACTCTCTAGTATAGTCAAACTAGATGACATGCCTTTCCTCAAAAACCATTTGATCTTCTGCCTCCATATCTTGGCCCTGGCTGCCCCAGGTTCCTAGAATGCACTCCTTCCTCATATTAGAGACTGGGCAGACTGAGATCAATCACCTCCTTCCAGATAAAGCCCATGCTGGTACCTTCAAATTTTGGTACCTTCTTTCATAGAGCTACCTTGCATTTCTTCTCAGCTTACATTTTATTTCCTTAAATGTGTTCCTGTTGTCTTTCCTAGTAGAATAAAAGGTCTATGAGATAGGGGCTTCTATTTGTCATCACAGTACTAGGTACTTCAAATATCAGCAAAAATGAGAGTTTCTGCCCTCAAGAAACTTATATTCTATTGGGTGAAACAACAGCCTACATATATACACAGACAAAAATACACAATGTCTAAACATATATATATATATATATATATATATATATATATATATATATATATACACACATACATATGTGTGGTTGTGTGTATGTGTTTGTGTGTGTGTGATGGGGGTAAATCAAAGATTTCTTTTTGGGAGAAAATCCCCATTCAGTAGTCCTGGGGCTGAGCTGAATTCCCTAGGCCATTTTGGGGGAAAATTCACCTTCTGAAGAATTATCGGATGATGTAACTATTTCTCTACAAAGGCAGGAAGGGGAAGGGTGTCTAGATCAAAAAAGTTTGACAATGAACTCCATCCAACTCACATAGAGCCCCTTAAAAGGAACGACTCCACTCTCTGTATTCACCTCTGCTGAGCAAGACTCCATGACAGCTCTCCTTTGGACTTCCTGTGGACTCCAATATTCCCTCTCCCCTCCACTCCATTCCCTGTTCCCACCATTGGGAACTATGGAGCCTACTCATATATGGCTTCAGGCAAAGAGAGCCTGAGACTTGATTTCCAGGCCTTGGCTAGCTCATGTATCTGTGTTTCTTTTGCTGAATGTAAGTGACTTTCACAATGACTCTGAGAGTGTCTATCAGGAGACCAAGGGTGGAGGGAGGAGGTATTGAAATAGTCCAAGCAAGAGGTGAACCTCTCCTGACTTTCCTGGTTTCCTTCAAGGCTTACCTTAAATCCTACTTTTTGCAATATGCCTTTCCTAATCTACTCACCTCTGGTGCCTTCCAACGGGGATAGAACCTTTGCCAGGTTCCAGATACAATGCCTTCAAATTACTCTGCATACGAGGCACTGAACCTTGAAAACTAATTGAAAAATCAGTTAGATCTGAATTCAAATTTTTCCTCAGACATTTACCAGTTGTGTGAACCTGGGCAAGTCATTTAACATCTGTCTGCCTCAGTTTCTTCATCTGAAAAATGAGAATGATAATAGCACCTACTTCCCAAGATTGTTGTGAGAAGAAAATGAGATGTGTATAAAGTGCTATATAAATACTGTTATTTAAAAATATATTGTATATATAATGTTTTATACATTGTCGCATTCAAATGCAAGCTCCTTCAGGACAAGGATCATGTGTCTGTTTTTCATTTTCTTTGTATCTCCAGTGCTTCACTCAGTGCATAATAAAACCTTGATAGATGCAATAAATAAATAAATAAATAGCAGTGAGTCTGAGATAAACTTTTTAAAGTTAAACATGCAATTCATTATTCTAAACATATTTTCAAATTTTTCATGCTGCACAAGAAGGTAAAAGGAAAAAAAACACAAGGGAAAATGCAAGCAAACATACAACAAAAAGTGAAAATACTAGACTTTGATCCACATTCAGTCCCCATAGTTCTTTGTCTGGATGCCCAGCCACTTTCCACCACAAGTCTATTGTAATTCCCTTGAATGAGATAAACTTTCTAAAAAAGGAATTGCCTTAGGAGCTCTTTGGATCTCTCAATCAGAGATAACAATGAGCCAGAGGCATTTTCTATAATGACTTCTTTGGAGAACCATGGGCAGATGGATAAGTCTATACACTAGTCTGACATGTTTAGAATCATTGAGGAACTTTACAGCCAAGGTGAAAGAGAAATGCTTCATTAAACCACTCTACCAAGTGCTCTGTTTATATTATTTTTAATGTTAACCTCTTCAGAGAGTCTAATCTTTGTCAACATTTGCTTGTGAGTCTATTATGTTTTAATCTTATCTTTTGGGTGGAGAAAATAAGTAGCTGTCCTATACCCAATGGAACTTGCACTAGTACACTTCTATTTCCTTTTGAGGAGATTTTAGGTCTCCATTTTAACTTGTTTTCCCCAGGGCCCATACATAGATGGGCTCATTAAAAATCAGAGGGGAAAAAATGTTTAACACCTCTTTAGAGTAAACTTCCTGAGAACTGACCTCAGAGCATGATTACATTCAGAAACTAAAGTAGTTTGTGGAGGGAGGGTTAATTGGTGAATGTTGTCCTTTGTTCTGGAAGAGGACCAAAATGACATCAGAGTCCATTTACAGTGTACCCAACTGTGGCTGATCAGACCAATATAAGCCCAGAATTCTCTTCCAGAGGTCTGATACAAAGAGTCCATATGAACATTTGGGATAGCTTCTCTTAATTTTGTGCATCTTGCATTTCTTTTGGACTAATTCAATTCTGCTTTTCTCATAGAGCACAGCCCCTTCTCTGATGAGAGACTACCATGCTGGGTAGTCCTGTGTCAGTGTCCCCATGCCATACAATCAATGCTAAAGTTCTTAAGAGAGACTTGAGAGTGTCCTTTTATGGCTTTTTCTGATCACCTTGTGAGCCCTGTGTAAGTTATCCATAAAATATATATATATATATATATATATATATATATATATATATATTTGCAAGAATATCAATGTGGCCAGCCCAATGAAGTTGTGCTTTGTGCAATAGGGTTGGGATGCTTGACAGTTTAATTTGAGAAAGGACCTCAGTGTCTGATATCTTATTCTGTAGGTGATCTTCAGAATCGCCCTATTCAAATGGGAGTGAATCAGTTTCCTGGAACGGTAGTGTCCAGGTTTCACAGGGATACAACAGTGAGGTCAGCACAATGGATCTGTAGCCCTTTAGTTTGTTAGTCAGTCTAATACTTCTCCTCTCCCACATTTTCCTTTGGAGCCTCCCAAACATTGAGCTAGATCTATCAATGTGTATGTCAATCTCATGATCCCTGTGTATATTCCTGCAAAGCTTACTTCAAAACTTCTCCATTTGCTGCAGCTAATAGTTGACCACATGGATGATATGGTACTGGCTGAGTCAATGTTTTCTTGGCATTAATTGTTAGGCCAAAATTAGGACATGCAGCAGAAAACTGACCGTTACTTTGTTGCATCTCAGCTTCAGAGGCTGCATTGAGTGCCCAACCATATGCAGATCAAAAATCATGCACCAGTACTCCCTTCACTTTAGTCTTGACTTATAGTTTTTTTAAATTGAAGAACTTACCATCAATACAGTAGCTCACCCTGACACAATGTTCAATGTATGTCTCATTATCAATGGGTTCATTTACCTTGGCCGTATACTTTCTAGGGAGGGAGGGCACTAATAATAAGAAGGAAGAGACGCTTCTTGGCAAAGCTGAAAAGTGGCAAAGTAGGATCTGAGCTGGATGCTGTCCCAAAATGATGAATGGATAGACAAAGACTATGCAAGCTAGAGAAAGAAGTGACTTGTACTTGGGCTTCCTTCTGTTCTTGCAAAGATGGCGGCCCTCTGGCTCTTCTTCTCTGAGATAGCTACTGAATAAATGGCCTTTCTCAGTATTATCTCTATTACTTCCCAGTTTTACCTAGAATTTGCCTTCCTACTGGTCTAGTGGCCATTTGGGGCTCATCTCTGTATGACCTGATCATTCATGTGTCTGCATCCTGGCCACAAAACACACTATTATCACTGGTCTACATAACTCCCTTTTTATTCCCATGCCTTCCAGTGGGTGTGATATGGTCTCTTACAAAGTGGCTTTGATTGATTCAAGGAGATATAGAGACCCAATGCTTCCCTTGTGTACACAAGATGCTGATTCATTCATTCATTCTCAAAGTGCCCTTCTCTAATGAAGGCCATTAATTTTAGTGGGTGAGATAGAAATGGAGTGCCACTGTTAAATGTGATTGCACAACATGGACACATGTAGCCTGCCTTGCATCATTGTTAAGCCCAGCAGTATTCAAACATCTTCACATCAATCACATCCTGTGCTTCCCTAACCCCATGGCATTGCTCATCTATTTTTTGGTGCTGATATTGCCTTCCTCAGTTCTTCCTGTGGAGATCAATCATGTCAAAGCTTGAATGGTGCTCCCTACATGAAGGCTCCCTCAACCACTTCAAATGAACATACTTCTCTCCCATAATCAGCCAGACATTTTACTTGTTTATATGAACATATATGTTCTAAGATGTATTTAAGTTGTTTTCTGTTGGTGTTAGTGAACTGTCTAGACCTTGAAAACAGAGATACCCTTCCATCCTTAATTTGATAGCCCAGGACCCCACACCCAATATTACATTGTATAGATCCTTGAGATCTATATTTAATGAATATTGTCAAATTGGTATAAATAGCAAATGCTGGCTGACTATTTCTTATAGTCTTCAATTCAGAATGCTATTGAAAAATGAGCAGAGAGCCTGGGATGACTCATATTACCTCCAAATTGCTTTAAACAATAAGATTTCCTGATACACTGAAGCTTTTGTTTCTAGATGATAATCATTATTATCACTGTTGTTATTATTCATGCTAACCATAATAGCTGACATTCAATGAATCTTTTGATTACAAGGCACTTTTCACAAATCATCTCATTTAAGATTCACGAGAACCCTGTAGAGAAGGTAAAGACATTTTCCTTTTTTTCTATCTGCTATTACATGAAATGCTCTATAATGCTCACATAGGCTCTGACATGCTCTATCCTATGATCTCCTACTTCTGACAGTCTCTGTTTTAAGATTCTTCCAAGCTCAAGGAATAATTGTTTTATGTTTTGAGATCTTTCTGATGTTACAACATCTGCTGAGTAAAATTTGCCCTTCTGATGATTTTCTGGGAAGTTTACTTTTTACCCTGTCCTCTTGACCTGTTTGGTTGTAGTACCATTGTTGATAAAGGGGTACAGAAAAATATTCTGATTCAGTTTGAAGAAGAAACAGAAATAAGAATTGAGGGTCTTTGAAATAAATTTAAATTATGTTTTAAGATTCTTTTCTTATGGAAAACTCTTCTCTAAATCTGAGTTGTAATATCTCTAACGAGAGTGGATAGAAAGAAACCAGGATATTATAAAGACTGGATTTGGCATTAAGAAAAGACTTGGTTCTGCATTGGACTTCTAATTCTACCACTTCTTGCCTGTGTTACTAGGATACTGAGTGATTTAGTCAGACAGTTAGTTAGTCAGTCAATATTTATTCATACCTATTAAGTGCCAGGTACTCTGCTGAGTGCTGGGGATACAAAGGAGTGGGGGGAAATTCACTATTCTCATAGAGTTCACAAAGGGTAGAGACAACATTCAAACAACTCAAAGTACATACAATAAAAATGGAAGAAAATCAGCCTTGTAAAGGCCCTAGAATTGGGGGTGATGAGGAAAGGCCTTTTTGCAAAGAAGGAGATTTTATCTATTACTTGAAAGAAACTGGAAAAGACAACAAATGATTATGAGAAGGGAGAGCATTGCAGACATGACAGATAGCTGATGAACATGTTCTGAGTCAGAAAAGGCTATGTTTTGGGGTGAAAAAAATATTTGGATGTGGCCTATATGTTACATAAAGTCACATGGCTGAAGGGATGTCTGCCTTTTTTCTCCTTCTACTTATTTAATTGCTTGTAAAACTTATTCCTTTCCTCTTTAGTCTGAGTAGTTACTCAGATTTCAATTTGGAAGTAGGTCTCCAGTGGAAGTCCCAAATGCTCTGTCCTTAGTCCTATGCTGCTTACAGTTTTGTAAATGAATTAGAAGCAAAGATGCTAAACTCATCAAATTTGCAAATTAATCAAAAATGGAAATTGGGGAGAGGGACATGGTAAGGTAAATAGCTAATATGTTGGATAATTGATTGAAGATCCAAAAAGATCTGAGCAGGATGATAATTGAAACAAAAAGTACAATTACAAAGTCAATAGAAATAAGTACAAAGTTTGCACAGATTCCAAAAATTAACCTCACAGGTATAAATAAATTGGGGGAATTCTGGCTAGAGAGTATTTCATTTGTGAAGAGGTCTGGGAAGTGAGCTCTATTTGAATCAATCCAACCAAGTCCAATAAGTACTTGTTATATACCAAACATTTTTCCAGAAAATAGGCAAAAAAATTAGGAAAAATTACTTTGAGGGAAAAGTATTATGCATATATAAAAATAACTAAAAATATATACAGAGTATATGTAAACAATATTTAGAGAAGAAGAATCTAGCTGTGGGGATCAGGAAAGCTTTTATGTAGAAAGTGTCTGTTGAGTTGAGCCTTGAATGGAATGAGCCCAAAAGGGATCATTTGATGGGGAAGCCAAGATATTTAGTAAAAATGTCCTGGTTATTAAGACTTGTGTAACACTTAATAATGACAAAGTAAAAGCTCCCACTGTGGTGTGACAAGATCATATCACATGTAAGTCATTTTGTTCAGTCCTAAGCAGCTAGTATATCATTGTTGTTGTTTTAAATAGTTCTTATTATTTATTTATTTTTAACAATCACTTCTTAAAACAATTGAGTTCAGAATTCTCTCTTCTACTCCATCCCCCATTTCTTGAGAAAGTAAACAATGTGATACCAATTATGCGTGTGAAATCAAGCAAAACATATTTTCATATTGAATATGTTGCAAAAAGGCAAGAAAAATTACCTAAAAATGCCTCAATCACTGTATCAGTTTTCTCTTTAACAGTAGATAGCATTTTTCATTGTGAGTTTTTCATGATATATTGAATCACTGTCTTAATCAGAATGCTTAAGTCATTTACAGTTAATTATTATTACAACCTTACTGTTTGTGCATACAATGTTCTCCTAATTCTGCTTACTTCATTTTGCATCAATTTGTATGTCTTCAAAAGTTTTTCTGAGAGCATCTTGCTTGTCATTTCTTATAGCACAAGAGTATTTCATCATAATCATATACCACACTTGGTTCAATTTTCCCCCAGTTGATGGGTAGCCCCTCAGATTTCAATTCTGTGACCCTACAAAAAGAGTGCAGCAATATATTGTTAAATATTTAACAACTGGCTCCTACCACACATACACATAAGCACACAAACACAATGTATACATTACACACTTTTAAATTTAATTTATGTTGATATTTTTTTTATTTCCTTAAGTCTAGGGAATCAAAGAAATTAAATTAAGCCTTGATTTGTAGAATTATTCAATTTTTGATGTGTAATTGTTGACACTGAAAAATTAACAATCAGCTCTCATAAGCCAGTATGAGTTGACTTCAATATATCCATGGGTCTGAGATCAGATTTTATGAAGGATATTAATAATCTGAAAATTTACCAGATGAGGTAGCTCAGAATATTGAAGAATTTGGAAAACATTGAAGAAGAAAAAAAGGCATGGGCAGGCAAGGGCAGAGTAGAGTTTGAGAGTTGATGGATGAAGAATTGTACATACCCTCACTGGTCCTGAGAGAAGAAATAGAAACAGTGGGGCATAATCTCCAAAAGGGAAAACTGAGGCTTACTGTCAAGAAAGATTTCTTAATAATTTATACTTTAGAAAAGTAAAATAAGATGCTTTAGAAGGTAGTTTCATCTCCCACACTAGAAGTTTTCAAGTACATGCTAAATATCTACTTGTCAAATATGTTGCTGAAGGGATGCCTTCTCTTTCCCCCCTTCTATTTATTGAATTGCTTGTAAAACGTATTCCCTTCCTCTTTGTCAGTCCTCTGATGCTGTGATTAAAAAAGATATCATTTTTCAAATTGGATTTGGATCAGAAGGCAATTGAGCACCTGTTCAACACTGATTCTGTAAAAGCTCTTCCACTCATTGGGTTCCATTTTCCTCATCAAAAACATGAGACAAAAATACTAGTTGATTCTCAAGATCCTTTCTGGTTCTACTTTTCTGGGATAATTGTGTTATTTGGCATTTGAATGTGTACAGAGGTATGATATTTTAAGATTCTGGAAGCTTTATGATTATTGGGCAAACATTGTTTTCATTCAAGAAATAATTACTCAAATCTCAGGAAACAGCTGGTGAGATTCAGGAGAGAGACAGATCTATATTCATTTTAAGGATGTGAGTTCAAATCCTGATTGTCGTGTTCAATTTCCAGGAGTTTGGAGAAGTCATTTTACCCCTATAGGTTTAGACTACCTGTCCCTTCAAGCTTGTCTCTTGGTTAAGGCAAAAACTGTCACCACAGCAGTTCTTTGTAGAAAGGGACTGTAAGAAATCTGAATGGGGATTCACTCTATGCTCATGGCTAAAACCAATAATTAGACTCAGTGTCCAGCCTCCCCTAAAGCTCCTCTGATGTTTCCTGGGCAATGCCAGTTAGAAAATCATGGCAAGGATTCCCAGACCTGGAGGAAAAGTTTGGCTGTTCTCTATGGCCTTGTTCTTAATGCAGAGTCCATTCTGACTGATTGCATCTGAAAGGAGAGAAAAAAACAATCAACTGGGATATCTAGTTGTTTCAGGTTGTAAATCGAGTCAGGGAATTTCTTTCCTTACAGTTCTTTAAATAGGATTGATCTTTCATATCTGAAAGGTCCCTCAGGCTAGTGCTGAGGAAATAGGAATTTCAGAGTCAGGGTTATCTTTAAGAACAAGATGGCGCACCCTTGGAGGTCAGCACAGGCCATGAGGAGACTAGTGTGGAAAGAAGAAAGAGAAAGAAATTACCCCCTAACTCTGTGCCTCTGTCTCAAGAAGCATAATTATCATCTCCTTTGTCACCAATTTTCATTGTTTCATGCTCCATGCTGTCCAAATATAATAGAAGGTGGAAAGAAGTAATGTAGGAGCTAGCACACCCTTGGTCTTCCTGACCAGGGTGCTTCCAGACCACTGAGCTTCATTCTACTGTTTGAGCAGGGAATATTTGGTCAGTGAGAGATGCTCCCTGTACTATACCTTTGCAGAGGAGAAGAGAGGGAAGAACAATTAGAGAACAGAAGATATACCTGTCTGCCCAGAAGTCTGGGAATTTGGCTTGCCACTCAAAAAGGTAGACCAGGAAAAAAGAGATCTGATTGGCCATTCCATGAATCTGGCAAATAGGAGAGGTGGAGTGTTGTTTCATGTGTCAGGTATTTGTTCATGTGTATTTATGAATGCTTTGTGTTGTCCGTGGTGGAAGAAATACAGAGCTTCCTTATACCTAGCATGTGCCATATGCCTGTTGGATAAGAAGTATTTAAGGGCCTGTTATATGCTAGTCACTTTACTTAGTGCTGAAAATGTAAAGAAAGACAAAAAAAGTCCTCTTTTTCAAGGAGCTTATAGGCCAGTGTGAGAGAAAATATACAAATAAACATGTACAAAAAGTATGAGCATAAATTGGAGATAATCCCCAGGGAGGAGAAACTAGAATTAAGAAAGATGAAAAGCTTTCTTGTTGAAGGCAGGCTTTTTACTGTGACTTGAAGGAAGCCAGAGAAGAGGAACATTTTAGACCTAGGGACTGGTCAGCTATAAAGGATAGAGTGAGAAAGGATGACAGATCATGGGAGTGAATAAAACAGAAAACATCTGGAAATGTAGGACAGAACCATAAAGTAAAGGGCTTGAAATGCCAATGGAGTCTATATTTATTATTGGAAACAATTAGGAACGACTGGAGTTTATTGAGTAGGGTAATGACCTGGGCAGACCTGCAAAGATCAGGTTAAAGCTGAGTGAAAAAATGGATTGGATGGAGAACTCAAAAATACCTTAAAAATATAAGATATTAAAGGAGGAGTGGAAATTAGTACATAGAACATCCCAGGTGAAGAGGAAAATCATAGAATTAAGTCAAATCAACAAGCATTAAGTAAAATGATCCAGGTTCAGTGCAAAGCACAGGGAATGCAAATACAAGTAAAACAGAGACACTCCTTTCCTTCAAGGAGTTTATATTCTAATGAAGTAATAGAACATCAAAGAAAGCTGGAAAAGATCCTGTTTTGGAGGGTGGAAGGGGAGAGGGCATCAGTCAGGGCAGGGGAAAGAAGAAGGTTTTAGGTCCTTCTTCAAAAGGGAGATTTCAAGAAGAGCTTTGCAAATGGAGATGGGGGATGCGAGGTGGAAGAAGAAGGCGTCAGTGCCATGGTTTCAAAGTCTTGGCAATAAAAGTGGACTAACCTGATCCCTCCTTCAGTTTGAGGAAGAGTTGGGACCAGATTCTATCAGATTGAGTTGGACACTATGGTGGAAAGAGCATTAAGAATCTCAAAGACACAACTTCAAATGCTACCTCTGCTAGCAAGATTCTGTTCAAATCATTGAACCTTTCTGCACTCATAAAATAGTATTAATTATGCCCCCCCACTTCATGGGACTGTTGTAAGAATCAAATGACTCTTATGCAAGGTGTATTTATAAAAACTAGCTCTACATATGAACCCCATCATTGTTACTATCATCATCCAATCTGATAATCATTTAAGTACCTACTATGTGTCAGGCGCTGTCCTGAGTGCTGAAGATACAATTAATAAAAAGAAAGAGAGTCCCTACCCTCAGTGGGGCAATACACAAAAGAAGGCATGAAAGGAAGAAGAGTAACAGCAGAGGCACCTGGTATGGGGCTATCTTGTTCCAAAGAGTTGAACCCAGGTAGGGCAGCAGATGGTGAGGAGAGTGAGCTGCCTTCTACAAAGGAAGGCATTTGGGAGGAGCTGGCTGCTGAGCTCTCCATGTCTCTAGCCAGAGAGAAGAGGGACATGGAGCCATTTAAGGCTTAAGTTATCAGCCTAGTGGTAAGATGTAAGATCCTGAATTGGACTGGAAACCCAACCAAATAGCAGCTATAGAGTGGAGTGAGATTACGATTATGATTTATCACGTATCATTATTAATTAGAGAGGCAGCTAACTATAGAGAAAAAAAAATTACCAATAAAGTCAGCAAACCTTGATTCTAGTATTTCCTCATTCACATTTGGAAAGTCATCTTGTCTTTCTGAGTCTTGGTTTCCTGGTCTGTGAAATGAGGGGGTGGGAAGAGCTGAACCATAAAGTCTCTTCCAGCTTTGACATTCTGTGATTCTAGGAAATCAGAGACTTACACAGCCAAAGAACGAGCTCCTCCACACAACCTGTCTTGTCTCCAGTAGTGGGTGTCCTTGGGCCAGGGACCAAGGGAAGATTTGTTTCAGCATAAAATGTCATGGGGCTGACTTGAATGTAAAACAAATCTCTTTGACAGTCACCACTTTGCTAAAATGTTTTGAGAGTTATATTCACTTCAGGGCATTATGCTGAAATGAACAGAAAAATAGGAGGTGGGGGAAGATGAGGTATAATTCACACATGGCTGAGCATGGCTGTTTCCAAGATTGATTATCCAAGGCATCTTCCAGTAGCTGAACTACTGGAGAGGATGGGGATCTTGATGTGACTTTATTCATTAGCTTATCTAATTCACATTGAGCCTACTATGTGCCAGACTTTCTGCACACAGGAACTATATCTCATTCTGCACACTGCTGTGATCAAACCCCGCGTGGATGATAATCAGTTCTTGGCTATGTATGCATTTTAAGAGGGGCATTGATCGGCTAACAGTGTCCAAAGGAAGGAAGCCAAGACAGAGAAAGTTCTTCTGGAGATAAAGAACATGTCTTCAAGGACATAAAGCACTGTTATGTAGAAGAGAAATAAACTTACTCTGGCTGGTGCCAGAAGATAGAACCAATGGCAAAGGGGGTAAGGAGCAAAAGGAGGATTTACAAAGAAGCAAAAAGGTTTTGGCAAGTGAACTGTGCAGTGCAGAGTGCCAGGCCTGGAGGCAGGAAAACTCGAGTTCAAATCTGGCCTCAGACACTTACTAGTTGTGTGACCCTAGGCAAGTCACTTCACCCTGCTTGCCTCAGTTTCCTCATATGTAAAATGAGTTGGAGAAAAAAATTTGGCAACCCTCTCTGGTATCCTTGCCAAGAAAACTCTAATTGGAGTGATGAGTCAGGGATGAGTGAAAATGACTGAAGAACAAAAACAATAAAATGAAGTTTATAAACTCCCCAATAATTAGAACTGTTCATTGATATGGATTTACTGTACTGGGAGGTTGTCAAGCAAAAACCGAATAAGTAATTATTTGCAATGCTCTGACGGGAATTGTTTTATAGGTGTGGGTTTTGCCATATTATTCAGCTCTGAAGTTCTATGAATCTCTGATTTTGTGAAGCAGAAGTGGAAAGGAATTGTCCTAAATCTTAATGTCTGGTCACTGACCTTTCAGATTAAAAACTGACATGAAGACTGGATTTCTGACAAATCGTCTTTACTGTTTTACAGAAGGGCATGGATTCAGAAATTCTTAGATTTAACAAGACTTGACAACTTATTAGATATGGGTAATGGGGAGAAGTGAATGACAGGCAAGAGAAAAGGATGGTTCTGAGATTGTGTGCCTGGGTTAATGGAACACTCTCAATAGCAATTGAGATGTTAGGAATATGGGTAGGTTTGGAGGGCTTATAACAATTACCATTGATTACATCTTGGGCTTTCAGCAGAGATGGGTCATTGCTCAGTTGGTTAGAACAGCTTTTCTTTGTTGTTCAGTCATTTTAATAGGGTCTGACTCTTCATGATCCATTTGGGGGTTTCTTGGCAAAATTACTGGAGCACTTTCCCATTACCTTCTCCAGCTCATTTTACAAGTGAGGATATTATTTTATTATTTATAACTAAATATTTTCATTATTTATACATAATGTTTTTATTATTTATAGCTAAATAATATTTTATATCATTTATAACTAAATATTATTTTATATTATTTTGTTAAGTGACTTGCCCAGGGTCACATAGCTAGTAAGTATCTGAGGCCAGTTTTCACACTCAGAAAGATGAGTCTTCTTGACTTCAGGTTTGGTACTCCACCTACAATGTGACCAGGAAAGTCCCCTAAAGAAAATGGCATTTCTTTTAGACTTTAAATTATCTATTAGCATGCAAATGACAAAGCAGGAGAAGATCCTGGATTGCTTAAGTATCAGTGTGAGCAAAGGTAGAGAAAAGAAAACTCAGAACATATACTAGTCCATTAGAATGATTTCAGAGGAGAGTCTTTAGAGCTGAATAAAGTGAGAAAAACCTATGTGTTCCTCTTAGGAGTGATGCAATAAAGTAATAATAGGGTGCCAAATTTCTGGATTAAAAGGAGCATACAATGTGGTAAAAAAAAAAAAAAAAAAAAGCTGGACTTCTCCTTATCTCAATACAATCCTTTTGATTTCTTTGTCTTTCCAAAAGCAGCATTCAGAAGAGGTCAAGTGGAAAGCACACTGGGTTTGGAGACAAAGGTTTTGAAATCAAGTCCTTTTTCTGACATGTGTGGACCAGGGGATAAATCACTTACTTCCTCTGGATCTCAGTTTCATTGTCTTTCAGAAAAGGAATTGAAATCAAATGACTGGAGAGTCCCTTCCAGTTCTCAGTCTACAATCCTGTGCTCCAGACTTTCTCATCTGATTCTTTCTCAGCCAATCTCCACTGACAACTTTTGAATGATTTCTCTCCTGTTTTCAACTGTATACTATCTTCTCACAATCGTAAAAGGTGTCTTTTAAAATTAAGCTCATTTATTCAGAAATGGAAGACTCACTATTGTACTTGATTTCCCTTCAAATAGATTTTCTTAACTGAAGAGTTTTAGCCAAAGGGTGAGGTGTGTGTTTGTATGTTTGTCCTTCCTCTCAGCTCTAAGAACCATGGGATATTACCAATATCTTTGTTCTATAAGACAGACTGAAGTCATCCTCACTATTTCCACCAATTCTTATGAGATACAGACTAAGAGGAAGGAATAAGGACTATCAGAGTTGAGCAGCAGCACCCAGAGGACTTATCTTTATACATGCTTAAGAGGAGGCGATGAACAAAAAAGAAACTGAAATGGAGAAACTAAAAGCAGGGCTGAAATGTGACACAGAAAGGAGGTATCAAAGTGGACTCTTAGACCCTGAAAGCATCTCAGCCTAAAAGATTTAAAATAAAATGAAGGTTACAATTGTGTGGTTATGAATCTGGAGTCAAGAGGATCTGAATTCAAACTTACTGCAGATACTAGTTGGGTGCCCTAGGCAAGGCTCTTGAAAGCTATCTGTCTCAGTTTCCTCAACTGGGAGTCATAATTGTACATATCTCCCTGGATCTCTGTGAAGGGAAAATGAGAAAATACTTGTAAAGTGCCTAATGCAGTGTCTGACACATAGTAGGCAATATACTTGTTTCCTTCCTTCCTTGAACTCAGCTTTTCAAGTACTAAGAAAAGTTTCCCAAAATAATCTTTCCCAGGCCTTCTCTCTCTGTCCTAAGAATTTCCTACATTCTGAAATTGTTATCTGCTTTTCTTTCAGATTATTTTTTGAATCCTCAAAGATACTATTGGTGTTACATTTATAGAAAGAATATTTTCCACCTATTATTTTATGTACAGTGTTCTCCTGGAGAATAATTCCCACCATTTAATTTCCTTTTTCTAGTCATCTAGTAAAGGTACACATCCTTCCTAACAACTGCATACTGACTGATAATTTTCAAAGGATCTTCACCATTATTTTCTAGAATTTTAGGACTGAGCATTTAGAGTAGATGTAATCCAATCTTCTCACTTTTGTGATAGAGAAAGTAAGGCCCAAATACTGTCTGAAAATTCTGCATGGTCACATGATGGTGAACCTGAGAGCTCAGTTTATAACCTCAATCTCTTGACTCTCATTTTAAAATTATTTTCTTCCATATCCTTATACCTTTCAAGTAGCAATTGATTATCAGCAAAATTCTATGAACGAAGACAAGGACCTATTTTGCCCTCTTAAGAAAAGATGAAGCAGAGGTGCAAAAATAGGAAATGACTTGCATGAGTCACATAGCATACTAGTGGCATAGAAGGACTAGAACTCAAGTCTCCTATTTCCAATGGCTCTTTCTATCTATTCTATTGGCTAAATACTGGTTTACATTATTCTGCTTTATTTCTGACTAGGCAAAACCCCCAACCCTATAGATCAGAATTTGAAGTAACAGCATCTATATTAGTAACAAACTATTATTTATTGGAGCTCATATAAGCAATGCCACATTGGATTGGTTAGGGTCCAAGTGTTCAGTCTATTAAACTTAGCACTCGGGCAGCACTGAATACTTATACATGGCAGCACATGAAAGAGGGAAGAAATATACCTTGAATCATGAGACTCTGTGACATCCCTGTAAATATATGAAGAAATTGATGGGGCGATGAAGGACAATTCTTCAAGTGAGAAAAAGAAGCAAATAACTGGTGAATAAAGGTAATAGCGGAAGATTTTACTCAAGGTAAGAAAATCCTATTGAAAATCCATTGACATATTTCAGGATGCTTGACAGATGCCTTTTCTCTCTTTGCTTTCAAGTGCAGCTCTATGAAGACAGTGCATTAAGATGACCAGTTAAAGTTTTACAAGGAGAAATGGAAACATGTCCCCAAGGATCCACTATCCAAGGTTAGATGTGAGACCAGGAAATCTGAAAAAAAATATTATTGTTCAGGAAAAATAGAGATATAGGTTTGAGGGGAGGCAAACTCAATATAAAGCACCAATCTGGCAAGATGCACTCAAGGCTAATGTTATCTTAAGGTTCATTATTAGAAGAAAGACTCCAGAAGAGAAAAAGATGTTAGTTTTCTTCCTCTCTGCCCTAGGGAATTTTGTTTAATTCTGGATGTGACATTTAAGAAGAAAACTGATCAGTTGGAAATTGACCAGAGGACAAGCAAAGAAGATGGTCAAATAACTGGAGACTATGTCACTTGAAAGTTGGTTGAAGATGGAAGATGAATTCAAGCACAATGGATGAATGAAGAGTTATATCAAAATTCAACATTTCTTTTCACATTAAAAACAGGGGAAAATACCAAGTGAAGTAGTTAGAAAAGAAGGAAGGACTTCTTCACCAGGAAAACCTCAAAAAATCCATCAGAAAGACTTAAAATGAGTAAAGAAACACACAAACAATATATGCATGTATATGTATGTATGTGTGTGTATATATATATGCATATATATATGTAATAGAGATATATTGCAAGGATATGAGTAGTATCTTGTAACTAAGGGAATAATTCTCCCTTAAAATTACATTCTACCTCTCTACCCTCACAAAAACTGGTAGCAAAAACTTCAACAATTATAAGACAAATTTAGTAGGCTAATTAATTTTTTTTCTTTTGTTCTCTGCTGTGCACTTTATTTTTTTTCTCTCTCCCTCCACACATTTGACACAGATATGTATATATTCATATAAAACTATATGATATATATTTTATTTCTCGGTTTTTCCTCCAGAGATATATGCTATCTCCTTCATAGGTCCTTTGTAGTTAGAAGATTTATTTATTTATTTATTTTTACTTTTTATTTTACTTTTAATTTATGGAATAAAACAAGTATTTCTGTAACATAGATAATAAAGATAATTAAGCATTAAACTGCAAATCTATCATGTACAAGTTGCTATTCCTTTTAAATATATAGTTATTATGTAATTTTTTTTCCTTTTTTTTCTGTTCTCCCTTGACCCACAAATGACTACAATTAGATATAAATATGTATGTATACATATACATATATATATACAAACATATAGATGTGTGTATATTTATATTTATATGCAAAAGTTCTTTCTCTGGATGCTGATAGAACTTCTTCATATGTCCTTTATAGCTAATTTATAATAGACTAAATAACTTATTCCATCAAAGTCATTCTTAAAACAAGACTCTGAAGATCACTTGACAGGATAAGATATCGTACACAGAAGTCCTTTCTCAAACTAAATTGCCCAGTACTCAAACCCTACTGCAGAGAGTTGGCCACATTGTTCAGATGTCAATTATATACTTGCCAGAAAGACTATTTTAGGGAGAATTCCCACAAAGCTATAAAGTACTTCAGAATAACCAAATTATACAAGTTAGATAAACCAGCCCAAATGTTCACAAGAACTATTTGTGCCTAGCCTGTGGCAGATCATTACAAGCTCATATTGGTCAGAAAAGCCACTCTTGGATACACCATAACTTAACTCTAACATAGTGGTATCATTTTGGTCCTCTTCAAGAATGAAAAACAACCATTTCACTCATGCCTTTCCATGTTGTTTTTTTTTCCCCTAAAATCATTGAACTCATCATTTCTTATAGTAGAGTAGTATTCCATCACAATCATATACGCCAATTGGTTCAATTAATGAACATCTCTGTAATTCCCAGTTCTTTGCCACCACAATGATTTCTGCTAAAAATATTTTCTAATATAAGTTTTTCTTTCTTTTTCCCTAATCATCTTTGGAAATATTTCTGGATCAAAGGGTATAAGTAGTTTAATAAATCTTTGGTAATACTTCCTGCTCTCTTATGAGATCTTTTTTATGTAGGTCATGAATCCATTTAAATCTTATCTTGGTAAATGCTGTAAAGTATGCACAATTTCTGCCAGACATTTCCAGTTTTCTTAGATAAAGAGATAGATAAATGTCTTACCAAGTAACCATTCTTATCCCTAAAGCTTAAATCTTTACGTTTGTCAAACACAAGGATGCTATAATTTACTAGTGTGTATTATAGATCTACTCTATTCAATCTACTTTTCTATTAGGCAGTACTAGATAATTTTGATAATTATTGCCATATAAATAGCTTAAAGTGTGATACTGCTAACACTCTTCCTTTTACATTTTTGTCCTTCTATATTCTTGAATTCATGTTCTTCCAAGTGAATTTTGTTATTGTTTCTAACTCAATAAATAATTTTCAGTAATGTAATTGGAATCAAATCGAATAAGTAGATTATTTTAGCAGAATTCTCATTTTTATTATTGGCTGTGTCTACTCATAAGCAATATTTTCCAATTATTTATATATAATTTTAATTATATGAGAAGGATTTTATATTTATGCTCACTCAATACTTAGGTTTGTCTTGGCAGGCATACACTCAAGTATTTTATATTGTCTACAATTAGTTGAGTGCCTCTTGCTATCTTCTTGCAGGGTTTTGTTGGTGGCATATACAAATCCTGATGATTTATGTTGGTTTATTTTATATACTACTACTTTGCAAAAATTATTAATTTTTTCAACTAATCATTTATTTTCATTCTGTCTCTCAGTTTTAAATCTCTTTCTTGTAAACAACAAATTGTCGGATTCTGGATTTTAATCTATTCTACTATCCATTTTTGTTTTACGAATAAGTTCATTCTATTAACACTCTACATTATACTTACTAGTTGTGTATTTTCTTCCATCCTATTTTCATCACTGTTTAGCCTTTTCTTCCCTTCTTTTTATCCTTTCCGCTCCTCAAACATCTAATTGGTGTCTACTGGACAATCACCAGTTTATCTTGAGTCTTGTCTTCCCACTGGACTCGGATGACACTGAAAGAGAGAATGAGGCTGATGAATTTGTGCAAATCTGACATACAAAAGTACAAATCATTCAGAGATCAAGAGATCACTATTGTGATGTCATTGGTACTCTTCAAGAATGAAGGATGAACAAGAATCAGTGAATAGTAGCAGTTGCATTCTGGGGAACCAAACTTCCATTTTGAGTTAGGCAATGCTTCTATTTGTCTTTCTCCTTCTCTTCCTCTTCTCTCTCCTTTTACATGTGGTCCTTCTCTACATTTAAGATGCTATATCCTAACTTATGGATGTTCTGTTCAAAGGAACATAAATTTTACTCACATAATTTGAAAGATATCTCAGGCTAGATTGTTTTCTTTTTTTAAATTTTCTATTCTTTTTTTTTACAAAAAGCTGGGACAATTTAGTCTTTTTTTCCTGTTCAGTTTTCATTGATTTATAATTTCTTTAAATATTACTCTGAAAAAAAACCAGGCTTTGAGGGTGAAAACAAAATGGTGGATAGAATCCAGAAAGTTGCCTCTATCCAATCTCCCTCAGAAACAATGGTAAATCAAGCTTCTAAGTGGATTTTGGAGTGAGAGAACCATTTTCCAGCTTAAGATAACGTAGAATGAAGGGAAATTCTTCCCCCTTTAGTGAAGAGGAAACAAAGCCCAGCACAGGTACTTTGCAGAGAATCTTGACTGGAGGCTCTAGCCCCAATACAGATCAGCAGCAGAGATCCTTCAGTCTTAGCTCACGCTGCCTGTAGGTCAGCAGGCCAGCTGTGAGCTATCTAGCTCTAGTAAAAAAGGCAAATTGTGAGTCCCCAAATCCCAGCACAATAAGTTTGACAAGGGGAAGCAAACCTAGTGCTGTGGGAAAGTTGCCAGTACCTCCAGGAACAGTGCAGAAAGCCAGTTATTAGGTACCGTCCCCGTGCAAAAGAAGGATGACACAGTCTCTCCTGTGCCCAAGGAGCAGATGTCAATTTTTTTAAATGAGCAAAAAAAAAAAAATAAGAGCAAAAATAGTCCAACAGAAAGTTGTGAGGGCAACAGGAAAGATCAGAACACAAATGCAATGACAGAAACTCCTACATGTGAAGGAGTATTAATTGGTCTCAAGCTTTCTCTTGGAAGAACTCAAAGAGCATTTTATAAATAAAGTAAGACAAGTGACATGAGCTGGAGGAGAACAGACCAGAGCCAAAGGATTGCACCAGTTTTTTCCTTTGCATCTTTTATTTCTTAGGTTTACTTATCAAAGGGTATTGCCCCCTTTGATTTTTGTCAAGCCATTTTGTCATCCATTTTTCCATTTTATTTTTCCTTTCATATTGTCCCAAAAAACTTTTGATGAAGTGTTTGTCTTTGGCCTAAAAGAGGTGGCCAAATGACCATTTTTAATAACTTGTTGGCCTTGTTGATAAAATAATTAAATTGTCCCCAAAAATCAAGTAAGAAATGTAGAAGAAAAATTGAAAAAGGAAATGAAAACCATGCAGAATTATGGAAAAAAGTCAACAGCTTGGAAAGGGAAACACAAGATTGAAGAAAACAAGTCCTTAAAAATAGAATTAGCCAAAAGAAAAGGAGGTTCAAAAAACTAACTGAAGAAAAATATTTATTAAAAATTAGAATTGGACAAATGGAAATTAATGACTCAATAAGACATCAAGAATAAGTCAAACAAAGTAAAAAATTGAAAAGAAAACTCAAAAGAAAAACAACCAATTTGAAAACTGTATCCAGGAGGGATAATTTAAGAATTATTGGACTATCTGAAATCCAGACTCTGGACAATGTCTTTCAAGAAATCAGAAAGGAAAACTATTTTGATATCCTAGAACAAGAGGATAAAATATTCATTGAAAGAATTGACCAATCTACTAAAAGTAGGATCCCAAAATAAAAACATCAAGGAACATTATGGTTTAATTCCATAATTATAAGGTCAAGGAGAAAATACTGAAAGCAGCCAAAAATAAACAATTTAAATACTGAAGAACCATAGTCAGGAATACCCAGGACTTAGCAACTTCACATTAAAGGGTCAGAGGGCCTGGAATATGATATTCCACAAGGCAAAGAATTTTGGACTACAACCAAGAATCAACTACCCAGCAAAATCTTGCACTGTCTTTCAAGGGGAAAGATGGACATTCAATTAAATACTGGACTTTCAATCGGTTCTGATGAAAAGATCAGAGCTGAACAGAAAATTCAATCTTCAAATACAAGATTCAAGAAAAGCCTAAAACAATTAAATTTTTAAAAGATAAACTGTTTACATCACCGCACAGGATGATGATACTTATAAGTCTTGAGAACTAAATTTCTTTTTAGAGTATTTAGAAGGAGTATACATAGGCAGTGGATATGGGTATAAATTGACTTTGATGTTATGATATGAAAAAGAAATTAAAGAATGAAAAAAAGGATAGTACTTGGAGAAGAGGAAAGAAGAGGTAAATGAGATTAATTATATCACATAAAAAGGCACAAGAGAATTATAGATGGAAAGGAGCGGGAAATAAAGGAGAAGGATGAGTATTATCTGAACATTAATCTCATCAGAGTTGGCTCAAAGAGAGAATGAATATATAAATGTATCTTACTCTAAAAGGAAGTAGTAGGGGAAAGGAGAAAATGGGGGCAGAGGAGGGAAGGTTGATAGAAGGGAGGCCAGAAGTAGGACAGAAAAGGGGAAAGGAAAGAGAAGGCTCATAGAAGGGAGAGCAGATTGAAGAAAGTGGGGGTCAGAAGCAAAACTATGGTGATGAGAGAAATGGTGAAAGGAGAGAGAAAATTATAAATGGGGGGAAATAAGAAGGAAGGAAATATACAGATGTAATCATAAATGAGAATGTTAATGGGATTAATTCTTCCATAAAATAAAAACAGATAGCAGAGTGGATTAAAAGCTAGAATCCTACAACATGTGATTTACAAGGAACACATTTGAAATAGAGAGATATACACAGAATAAAGGTAAAAGGCTAGAACAGAATACATTATATCTCAGCCAAAGTAAAAAAAAAAAATAAATGCAGGGGTCCTGATCTTAGACAAAGCAAAAGCAAAATTACATCTAATTAAAAGAAATAAGGAAGAAACCTACATCTTGCTATAAGGAACCACAGAAAATAAAGGAATATCAATGTTAAACATATATGCACCAAGTAGTATAGCAACCAAATTCTTAAAAGAAAAGTTGTGAGTTGCTGGAAAAAATAGATAGCAAAACTATACAAGAGAGGTATCTCAGCCTCCCTCTTGCAGAACTAGATAAATATAACCACAAAATAAACAATAAAGAAGTTAAGGAGGTGAATAGATTGTTTAAAAGGTTAGATATAATAAACTTCTAGAGAAAACTGAATGGTGATATGGAGGAATATATCTTTTTTTTTTTTCTCAGCAGTACATCACAACTAACTAAAACTTAAGCACATATTAGGGCATAAACCCTCATAATCAAATGCAGATAGGTAGGGCTATTAAATGCATCTTTTTTTAATCATGATGTAATAAAAATTATATGTAATAAAGCAACATGAAAATAGATAAAAATTAATTGGAAAATAACCTAATCACAAAGAATGAATGGGTCAAAAAAAAACTAGAAACAAGCAATAAGTACATCCAAGAAAATAACAATGACACAATATACCAAAACTTATGGTAATTCATCCAAAGCAGTTCTTAAAGAAAATATTATATTTCTAAATGTGTACATGAAAAAAAAATAGAGAAAGAGGAGATCAATGAATTGGGCATGCAACTAAAACCAAAAAGAAAATGAAGAAATTTAAAAGCTCCAATTAAATACAAAATTAGAAATCCTGAAAATCAAAAGAGAGATTAGTAAAATTGAAAGCAAGAAAATGATTGAATTAATAAATATAATTATGAGCTGGTTTTTTGGGGGAGAACCATAAAATTATTAAACCTTTGAGTAATTTGAGTATAAAAAGGAAAGAAGAAAACCAAATCACCAGCATTGGAAATGAAAAGGGTAAAATTATCATTAGAAAAGAGGAAATTAAAGCAATAATTGCAAAATATTTTGCCACTGTTATTCACCATTATTCTAGAAATGTTAGCTTGAATAATAAGAAAAAAAATGAAGAAATTAGTTTACTTGTTCAAGGCTATACCAATCAAACTGCCAAAAATATTTTTTAGATCTAGAAAAAATAATAAAATTCACCTTGAAGAATAAAAGATCAAGACTATCAAGGGAAATGATGAAAAATACAAAGGAAGATGTCCTAGCCATACCAGTTCAAAAATTGTATTTTTGAGCAGGAGTCATCAAACCCATTTGGTGTTAGATAAGAGTGGGGAATCAAAGGACATGGATATGCAGTTTTCAGATGAAGAAATTGATACAATCCATAGTCATATTAAAAAATGCTGTAAATTAGTATTGATTAGAGAAATGCAAATTAAAATAACTCTTAGATAATACCTCATACCTCTCATATTGCCTAAGATGAAAGTAAAAGATAATGATAAGTTTTGGAGGGAATATAAAAAAAAATTGGGACAATAATGCATTGTTGTTGGAGTTCTGAAATGATCCAACCATTCTCAAGAGCAATTTGTAACTATGCCCAAATGATTATAAAATTCTGCATGCCCTTTGATCCAGCAGGACCCACATGTGCAAAGATGTTTGTAGCAGCTTTTGTGTGGTGGCAAAGATTTGGAAAATGAGCAGATGCCCATCAATTGGGGAATGGCTGAATAAGTTATAATATATTAAAGTAATGGAATATTATTGTTCTATTAAAAATGATAAACAGACTGATTTTAGAAATAGACCTAGAAAGATTTCCATAAATTAATGCTGAGAAAAACAAGCAGAACCAGGAAAACATTGTATATAGCAACAGCAGGATTGCTCAATAATCAACTATGACAGACTTGGTTCTTCTCAGTGATCTAAGGCAATCCCAAAATACTTTGCATGGAAAAAGCCATTGGTATGGGGAGAGGGGGGAGGTGGTTAAAAAAAAAAAACCTATGGAAACTGAATGCAGATTGAAGCATGCTATTTTCAATATCTTTTTGTTTTCTTTCTCCTGGCTTTTCCCTTTTGTTTTAATATTTTCTATCATAATTTGACTAATATGAAATGATTGTACATGTATAACCTAAATCAGATTGCTTGCAGAGTCTCCACCTTTCTGCTACTGTACTCACTTTCCACTTTCTTACCTACAGTCATAGGCTAGAACCACGCCTGGTCATTGAGCATCTATAGTGCAGGGCATTTCAATTTTCCTTTAATTAACCATCCAAGCTCTCCTCAATCCCCTACACTGCCACACTGTCAATTAGGTAGTACCTGCACTTCACTCAGACCAGACCATGATCTCACAAAATCAGCTCTTTCCTAAGGTCCTCCCAAGTTGTCCTAAGCAAATAATGTATGTATCCTGACTTTTCTGCCGTAAATATTAACATTGATGCTTTATTTTAAATTGCTTCTGAGGAAATGTGGAAGAACCAAGTCAATTCTTGTCTTATTCTGCATCTTCCCAGAATCCTCTTTTCTAAAATATTTTTGTAAAAGTGTTATGATTTAATTTTTTAAAGCATTATAGTTAGGTGGCTAGTCCTTAGTCTCACATTCAATAAGTCTCTAAATTCTAGTTCTCTGAATCTCAATTCATTTTTTTAACAAGCTGGTTCAGTGATTAAGCATGGTAGAGAAAAGAAACTAAACTAGGAAAGACTAATGTATTGAAATTCAAGTTGGGTCAAAACCTACTGAGCTTAAAATATCTCAAGTACAGAGCCAACAAAGAAATGTGTGTCTATTGTTTCTGAACCAGTCAGACTAAAGATGTGGAAGGTCACCTTAGCATGTTTTCTACTAATGACTTATTTGACTATCAATTATAGGTGTTCTGTATCAATTCCAAAAGTGTCCATATCAACTGATATGATTTGAATTAAATTGTACAGAATCACATGAATTAAACCTAGAAAGGACCTTACAACACAATTTACCAGAACTAAAATGATTTTAGAGATAATGTCAATCATCCTCTTCAATTGTTTATTTTTATTTTATAAAATCAATTTTTATTAATTGTTGTGTTTTTATTTTAGTCATTTAGTCATTAGGATATGCCTTTCCTGAGCTCATCTTTACAAAAATGAAATCAGTTAAGGCAAATCTAACTGACAATGAAACTATATCTGACTATGTATACTATGTTCTGTAACTAAAGTTTCCCATCACTGTACTCAGAGAAGAAAGGCTGGTTTTAATATCAGCTCTCCCCAGCCAAGAGTAATCATGCAATTACTCAGAGTTGTGCTTTTAGAATTTATTCCATTTCCCTTAGTAGAGTCATCGTGTCCATTATCCTAGAAAGAAAGTGATCATCTGCATAGGGAGGAAGAGGTAATTTCCTCACCTGAGAGCTCCCTACATAAGTGACATTTCAGATCTGCTGCTTAACACATTTATGTTAAGATGAGGAATCTTTCTGAGAATTTTTAATAGCCTTTTAATTAAAATTTAAAAAAGTTATATTCAAATACTATAATTTATTTAGCTATTCCTAGATGAGTGGACACTAAATATGTTTCTAATTCAATTCTCATGAATTAAATTTTAAATTAAATTAAAATTGAAAAAAACAAAAATTGTAGTTAGGGATGTCTTGGTGCATTAGGAGTATTTCTTTCTGTCATGGTGTTTCTTGAGGCGTATCATGAGATCCTAGTAATGGGATTACTAGGGTATTAAGTAGTGAGATTAAAGGGTATGGACAATTTAATGATGCATATAAAATAATTGAAATTGTTTTCTTGATTGTTAAAGCAGTTGGCAAGATATCAATTTACAGATCATATGTAGCATGCATTTTGACTTATTTCCACTACTTTCATTCACACTCTTAGGAATAGTGACCAGTAAATGACTATTTTCTAGATTTTATGGGTTAACTATAGGGAACTAAACTTCTAAAACTACAGCTCATGAGACCTAATTAATGTCATTTTGATTGTCAATCAGCCAATATATTCAATTGGCTCTTACCAAAGGCATTTCCTGCATTATCTATAACAATATAATAAGAATGATAGCTATAAAATATTCTACCCATAAAGGTAGGGCACATTCTCCCACAAGTACTAATAATATCCATGGGTCAAATGGACTCAAAATTAAGTGCAATAATAATGAAAAACACAAGTAAGATGTATGTTTGGTAGAGTCAAGTAACAATTTAAAATGATGAATAGCAAAGAAGTCTCTCATATCTTTCGCAACTTTTAGACAGTTCTACTTATGCATAACATTTCACAGGAAGTTGCTCAGCTTTGTTGCCAAGGTCTATACCTCTCTACAGCCTAATTTACTTTGCTGCCAATGATCATATCCTTTAAAATGATTTTTTCCCCTCAAGTGACTGTCTCTTTATATCTGACTGTCTGGTATCTCTGTCTCTGCTCCTTGTTGCACATTATACCTTCTCCTGATCCAGTGGTTCTCTTTCAAAACTCTATGTCCAATGTAGAGTGAGTGAAAGGACAGAGAAACTCCTCCTCCACAGTTTCCTTTGAAAGTCACTTCCATTTTACAATATTTCCAATTCATTTAGTTCTTACCTAGTTAAAGCCTTCATAGATATGGCTAATTTGTAAACTTAGCTGATTCTGCTATTCTCTTCCTGACAATCACAGATGTGTTTACATCTTCACAATAAGTTTAATATCTCATTAACACTTTATGATTAGATCCTGGGCCTTCTGTGAATGCAATTGAGGTTAGTCAGGAAAAATGCTCTCTCTTACAAGTAGTTTTGTTTATTATTCTATTTGAGAAATTGAAATGAATCTTTAGAATCGTTTTATCTTGCGTGTTTGGAGCAATATTTCATATTATTGTTGATAATTTTTATTTCTTCTTCTAAAAATATATTATTTGTATCTTTTGGGCACTCTCTAATGGGATATCATATTTGAAAACACTTGTATTCATTCCTTCTAAATTTTAGATTTTCTATTTTTTTTATTGTAGAGACGTAATGGGAACAATTGATTATTTATCCTAATTTAAAGAAATTGAATAATCCCAGAGAGTGAAAATTGTTGCCCAAATGTATACAGGTAATACTTGAAAAGGATATAATTCTTTAAAATACTGACCCATACTCAATATTGTGTGACAAATTTAATAAATGAGAAGGATTCATGTCAAAAACAGTCAAAATAAAATGTTAACTTTTGGAATTATTTTAGCGTGAGGTTTAAGTTTAGAACATTGAAATTGCTTCATTTCCCAGCGACATTTCCCATTTCAATCTATACTTAATGCTATGTATGGTACAATGCCAGAGCTGAGAAGGACCTTGAAATAGAAAATATTGAAAGAAACCTTTAAAAAAGCTAAGGAAGATATAGGATCTGGGAAATTATCTAATACAGATATACCACTTTTCAGATAGGGAAATAAAGATGCAGGGGAATTGAATAACTTGTTTAAGGTGATTACAATGGTTAAGCCACAAATTGGGGTAATATTTCAGGTCCCTTGAGTTCTGGACCAGTATAGAAGCCCTCCTTTTTCTCCATTCTGGGTTCCCAAGTTGTTAGAGACTCTGTTCCATCACACATCCATTAGGAAACAAAAACAAGATTAAAATTTAGAAATCCAGCTAATACTTTGGTGACACTGCATAGTCACAAGGTCACCCCATGCACCAAGGTCGCCTGCTGTGAACTAATGGAGGCTAGATGCACTCCCTGTCAGGGGGGCCTCAGACTGGAAAGGAGCTGTCCAGAATGGGGATCACATATTTATAAAATGCCAGGGCCATGGATTCAATTGTGTTACCTACTGTGCTTAATGAACAGGAGCAGATCTGGGAACTGAGAGGCAATCTGACATTGGAAGGTAAAGACTTTTGTCTTGAGTGTTTGCCCTGTTTTTAGTTTTAATATGTCCTGTTTCTACATACCAGGCTTTTTGTCTTTTCTAAGGATTGCCCTTGCCTCTACTTCTAGCTGGTCACAGTTCATTAAATGTCTCCTGGGAGACCGTGTCTTACATATTTTTATTTCTCCCATGACACCTTTCAAAGGGCTTAGCATTTCACTCAAATTTGGAAAGAGACACTATATAGCTATTTTGTGTAAAAAGTCCTGCTTGCAATAGTGAAAAGAGACAGGGAGAAAACAAAGAAATAAGAATAAGAATTAGCCTCAGAAACCATATATTAGATCAAGGTTTTTTAAACTTTTTTCCAATGGTGAAATCTTTCCATCCAAGATTAATTTATATGATCTATGATATATAGGAATATAAAATAGGTATATAATTCAAACATTTACTGATAATAAATCATAATTTCACAACCCCCACATTCAGTTATGAGATTCCATATGGAGTCATGACCCACAGTTTAAGAAGCTAGAGAATAGATTAATTGCAAGTATTTTTGTAGTATTTTAAGGATTTTCAGTTATATCATTTGATCTTCCCAAAAACCCTGGGAGGTAGGTAACATAATTACCTCCATTTTATATTGGAGGAAATTACAGTTGAAAGATATTAAATGAGAGGTAGTTAGGTGGCACAGTAATTAGAGCACCAGCCCTGAAGTCAGGAGGACCTGAGTTCAAATCTGTTCTCAGACACTGCCTAACTGTGTGACCCTGGGCAAGTCACTTAACCCCAATTGCCTCAGCAAAAAGCAAAAAAAAAAAAGTTATTAAATGACTTATTTAAGGTCACACAGCTAGTTAGAAGCTGAGGCAGGATTTAAACTCAGGTCTTCCAGACTGCACGTTCGTTATTTTCCCCTATAAATTCACTGAGTTTACATACATTTACATATATCTATATATTTGCATATGTATATACACAAAGAAAATATAAAGTAATTTGTAGCTCATAATTTCTATTTAAATATATTTTAATATGTACATTTAAAAATATTTTTATGTTTGATATAGAAGGATGAAAGAAGCATCTCCTAAGCACCTCCACTAATTTTTTTTAAATTAAAACTTAAACTAAGGATGCCTAATTTTTTTGTTTGTTTTTTCTGGTCTATTTAATTAGAGATCATTTTTTTTGCTTTCTTTTAAAGTCATCAAAAATGCAAAATGCAACAAAATCATAGGACTGACTCCTCTTCTTAGAGACTATAAATCCTAAAGTTATCACAAGTTACTTATAATTACTTAAGTAGCACTTCCCTGCTTAATGTGACTCCAAATATTGGCTCTTCTTCCTACATAGCTCACTTGTTGAATGTTCAAGGAGATTCTGGGGTCCCTACTTTTAGTACAGACATTCACTCACTGCTAGTTTCTAAATCATATTGCTCTGCTCTGAAGGTGAATGTTTAAAAACTGGTCTTTGGGGAGAGAAAAAAAGTTTAATCTGCATCATTATACTTTCTCCATCACTTTCACAGATAATCAACAAAAGAATAAATCAAGTCCTAATTTGTAGCACTTGTTACTTTCTGAGGTATAAATATGTTGAAAATGGAACTTTTGCTAACTGATCTCAGCCTGCCCTAATCATGAGTGTCTGATGTTGAATTCTTGCTCAGTTGTGCTGGCTGTAGTCATGGGAGTAGTGGTACTAGAGCTGGTACCAGGTAAGGAGCCCCAAAATAGCCACTGCTGGGACCAGGGTGGTGATATTGACACAGAATTAGGTGGGAAAATATTCAGATTTTGTTTTGAAATACAATCATAAAATTCTGTATCCATCCTAGTACAGTTTTAGGTACTAGAACTTGATTGTTATTGGAACAGCCCACTATCCCTTCTGATTGAAATTCACATGTTTAAATTGGGTGTCTTATTCTAGTCTGGAAATTTGGGGATCTATTTAAATCCTGACTCCCATATCTCGACTGATAGCTAACCCCTTCTGATTTTTTCCACTCCCCGAATAAACAGAATCTTTTAGAATAACCCTATGGATAAAATTCATTCATGCTAAATAGGAGAGATATAGAGGACTGGTTGATTAGATTTTGACCAAGAATTAGACACATTTCTAATGTGGCTAAATTAGTCATGTAGTGGGATTTTCTACCACAAAGCAGTGAATCTTTTCTTCATGAGTGATTTTTGTGGTTGCCAGGACTTAATAGCTTCTCTCAAACAATGTGGGCAAGCAGAGATCATATCAAACCTACTTGCATAAAATGATATATATACATATATGTATATATTTATCATATTATATATGTGTGTAATTACAGACATATATATATACATAAAATGATTTGGTACATATCTACTTGATTTCTGCTTGATTTTGTGTATATCATACATATCATATATGCATATCTGTGTATATATGCTTTATTCATCATTTAATAGTACAAGAACCATTTGGTTACATATTAGAAAAAGTAAAATAATTATATAAATATATAAAATATTTTTAATTATATAGATGAGTATAATATTTTATATTGCATTTAAATAAAAAATTTAAAACCAAATATATGTATAAATGTATATATATACATTATGAATTATATAATAGGAAAAATACTATCAGATTATATATCATAAAAATACCACATAAACAAATGTAGAATTATGCATGTTTATGTGTTCATATATATAAGTACTGGCAACCACATGTATAGCCCTCATGACTATGTGTACATCATGTGCACAAATGTATATGGTGTACATGTGGGTATGTGTATATTTACCAGAGATAGACCAGTGAATCTTTGTCATGTATCAGTTGGAAATTCTATGGGATTTTGTCTCACCATGAGTCCAATTGAGACCAGGAAGGGCATCCATAGCATTCTCCTCCCATCCCCAGAAATCATTGTCTGCTTTATGTCCTTAGAACCATTGTAAAGGATAGTATTGTCATTATTTCTCAGACATTTTTAATATGTGGGCACATTTGGACTGACCCATATACTTCTGGCTAGTCCATTCAAGTGGGGGTAATTCATGGTCCCCTTGAATTATCTATTTCTCTCAAACAAAACCCAGTGGGATCGTGTAATGAGTACCTGTCCATGTGTCCTGGTAGATACTACTTCTAAAGATCCTTTGGTGGATAGAGGTCTTGCCCTTTATAGATATGGAAAACTTAATCTCATTTACAATTTCTGCTGGGAGAGTAAAGGTAGCAAGATAATTGATGGGAAAACTGAATAAATTTACTTAGAGAAAACCCAGCACAAAGCTCAGCGTGGGGCCCAAAGAGATGTGGCCGGTTCTACTCTCTCAATAGGAATTTAACTCTCAGTTGGAATTTAAATCCAGATTCCAAACTACTGAAACTTCAGTTGGAGAAGAATCTCAGGCTTTTATGTGCATATGTCATACCTGAGCAAGGCACCTATAAAGAGAGACTTAAATGTCTTTATGAAGTGGAACCCATCAGCAATGGAGACAGCTTATTTGGCTCGTGAATTGTTTAAAAACAAAAACAAAAACAAAAACAAAAAACACGATTCCCTTGGATTTAGTCTAAAATCTGTTTCTTAAAAAATTCTTCACATTATTCTTCATTCTGCTTTCTCAATCCAATCCCAACAATTTTTATTTTCTTCTTTATAAAAGGACATCCCCCACAGCTACTGTGTCCTGTGACTCCAAGCCTGCCATGGTTGTCTCTCTTTTCTAGCTTCTCCTGATGCCGGTCTCAGAACATAGCTCATCAGGGGAAGGAATCCCTTGGTTCCTTGTTTCTGCCTTTGTATCCCTTTCATTTAGCACTTTTTTGCACACGTTTTCCTAGCAGACCTTTCGTTTTGTCCCAAGGCAATTCCTGATATGAAAACTCTCATTATGCAGACTGCAGCTCATCTGAAATTCAAAGTCTGGGAGCACCTCATGGGTCCCTGAAGAGGTGGAAAGAATTGTGAATGGTCACAATGTATGTGTCAGAGGCAGGACTAGAACCTAATTACCTATTTTATAAGACCATATGGCTTCTCATGCTGGTCACATAGTCAGCATTAAAAAAAAATACTAATATGGCCTTGTAAAAGAGACTCCGTAGTATGATAGAAAGAAAACCAGTTCCAGTTTCTTCTTCTTATGCCCTCTGGGTAACTGCATAAAGGATTTTTTTTCCTTTTAAATCTTCCTCAGTTTCCTAATCTATAAAATGGGATTAATTATCCTTGAAGGCCAATCTCACAGAGCACTTGGCAAATTTTCAGGAGATAAATGATCTACCAATGTCACCACCACCATCATGATCATGGCTACCATCATTATCATCAACATCCTAAACAGGAATATCACAGTTAGGACCATCATCACCATAACTATCATTATCCCCATTAGTTACCTGTGTCATACACAGCCCCATCCAAAATCAGAGAAGGAAAAAGTTCTAAGAAATAGGCAACCAAAGGACTTCTTTGAAGGCACATTTATCATGTAGCTCTACCAATCATGGTTTCTGTTCCCCACACTCCTCAGTTTAATCCTCTGGGTAATCAGAAGTTATACATTTTTATTTCTTGAGCCTCTGAGTGCAGGATTATGCTGCCTAATAAGATTGCTGGGCTTCAGCAAGAGTGTTCAACATGGAGGGCTCTGGTGCTTCCAGGGGATTAAATCAGCCTTCCCGAAGATTAATAGTAACTTTTGAACTTAAAATAGCCCCCGGTGTAGAAACATGTGTCTTTCTTGAAAGTGCTCTTTTAAGAAATACTTATTCAAAGAATAAATCTTTTGAAAGGAGTCCATACACATCCTGCCTGCTCTTGGATATTCTCGGATCTCCCTTAGAGATTAGATGTGTGTATATACAAATATACAAACATTTGTATAAATGTATATATACATACATATATCTGTATACATATATACACACATATACATACAAATATATATATATATGTATATATATACTTACACATATACATTTACAGACACAGATATTTACCCCAATATTTGGAAATGCCTAATAAAAAACTAATGACTTCACTTGACTTTTGTTGTAGTTCAGTCATTTTTAGTCATTTCACTCTATTTGGGGTTTGCTTGGCAAAGATGCTGGATTGGCTTGACATTTCCTTCCCCAGTTCATTTTACAGGTGAGGAAACTGAGAAGTGCTTTGTTATACAGCTAGGAAGTGTCTGAGAGTGAATTTGAACTCATCTCCCTATCTACAGTGTCAATATACCCATTGAATCACCTAGTTGCCCTTAAAGATTATTTAATCCAGAAATCTCATTTTAAATCCAAGGAATCCATTTAAAATGCTGGGGAAAAGGACTTTCCAAAGTTCACAAAAGTTGAGTAATTAGCAGTAAAAAGAGACACTTAATTCCAGTCCCAAAATCAATAGATCCCCAACTGAATTCATTAAAATTTTCTCCTTTTCTTGCCCTTCTGCCAAAACAAGCAAACAAAGAAAAAAACTTCTTTCTATCTAACTAACCTGTTGATATCAAGAAGACCTCACTATTCTTCTATCCATGCAGGTCTGCAGCATTGAAATCACCCCTACCTCCTTGGCCCCACACCATCCCCAATCTGGTCAGTTTTCCATTCTTGTCAGTTATTTTCTTCTGTTAATTCTCAAATCCATCCCCATACTTCCATTCACACACACAGCCATCAATCTACTCTACGTCTTACCTTTTTCTCTCCTTGATGGCAGGGATAATTTCAAATCATCTCTTTGCTTTCCTAATCCACTCTTCTTACAGCTGCCAAATTGAGACTCTGAGGGCACAGATCTGACCCTTTCTTCTCTTCCCCATTTAAGAATATCCTGAAGCACTCTCTCACCTCTAATATAAAATATAAAATCCTCTCCTTTTTGCATTGAAAACCTTCATGGTGTATTTTTGAACTATATTTCCCAGTTTAATACTTTTCTTCATGCTTTCATATACTCAAGCATTATTTTTTATGTATTCTACATCACAGTGAAATTATCCCAGTTGCAGGTGTCCAAATATTCTGCCGTATCTTCCATCTCTTTGCCTTTACACATGCTGGCCCTCATGCTAGCAATGTACTCCTTCCTCCCCTTCACCTTTAGAATCCTTAGCTTCCTTTGAGCTTTAGCTCGAGTAACCACTTAGAGGAGGTTATATTTATCCCCTCTTTTCCCTTTGATATTATTTGGATTTTTTTCTTATATCCACTTACCTTTCTATTTGTTGTTTTCATTCCATAAAATGAAAACTTCTTGGAACAGGAGACGTTTTTATTTTTATATTTGTATTCTCATTCAAATTTATCATATTCTGATATCACATTCTAATATGTCATATTAGACATATGATAAAAAGCTTGTTAAATGAATCAACACATTTGTACAGAGTTTATACTATATTATTAATTTATTGAAAGTTCTTCCTGAGTATATGGAAACAAGCCTTCTAGAGGGCATAATGGAGAAATCAGAAATCAGACCATTTTATACTTTAAAGCAAGAAATTGGGTCTATGGGAAAAGAAAGAGAAATATCCAGTATAAGATTCATCTAGATAATAAATCAAGCTTTAAATAACCTGCCCCAGTGCTAAGGCATTAGGCCACCCAGCTCATAGATATCAGAGCTAAAACTCATATTTCTCTCCTCTGGGGTCAGCTGCAAGTTAAATCCTTCCAAAAATACTTGCAGATAGTTATCATCTTAAATCTTCACTTTTCAAGATTAAGCACTTCTAATTTCTTCAGCTGAATCTCACATTATGAGGGATTCAGGAGGAAACTGGCCTTTTACTGGCCTGATTATGGATATTTCTTAGCTTCATTCTGTCTTTCCTAAGATGTAGAATGCAAGACTCTAGTAGTGGGCTGACCAAGACAGAGGACAGCAAGAATATTCCCTTTCTATTTCTGGAAACCACATTTTTTCACTCATGTCCCCATGACTGACACATTTAAATGAATGATGTTGTTGATTTGGTGTCCAATCTCTGTAAATTCCTAGGCTCATCAGTGAATATATAAGCTAGCATGATGTCTGGTCCATGTTCACAATATAATAAGTGAGATAATGCCTGGACAAAGACTATTCTGTCATCGGATTGGGGCAGTGTGGAGAGTTACGTCTGGAAATTCACTTGATTGTTTTTGTGATTTTTTAACATGGGACCTGTGCTTTCATCTGTGTAGAAAATAACAGAATTATTTTTAAAAAATCCTCTAGGAATACAAATGAGCATTTGCTATGTAACATAAAATCTTAAGTAATTGCTGAAGCACTCAGAAATTAAGGGATTTTTTTCTCACAGATTCATGCAATCAGTATGTTAAAAAATGGGACATAAATTCAGATCCTATTGAGTCCAACACCAGCTATTTATCCTTTCTACCATATGGCCTGTGACTAGACATATGATAGGTGCTTAATAAATGGTTTTTGAATAACTGAAAGAATGAATAAACAATTTATGTTTAAGAGAATGGGAGTATAATCACTCAGCTCTGTTAATGAAGTAACAATAATCACAAATGATGAGATTTTAAAAATATAAATATAAAATGAAGGCCATAGCAAGTGTTCATTTAAAAAAAAAGGAACCTCTTTCTCTAATTGATTTAAAGAGATCACCTTCATTAGTCAAGCAAACAACTAAATACATTTACAAGGTTCTAAATACTTAGGATTTAGAGAGAATTTCAAGCCAGGATTGCAGGCTCAAGAGTATTCTGTGAAGAAGCTCCATGATGCGGGGCACAGGAAAAGAGAAGGAGATTTCTTCCATGTGCACATAACCCAATCAGTCATGGGAATTAACAGTAGAGCACAAGTCAGCCAATCCATCAGTTCCAGAGGTCATTGACTCAAAGAAATTCAAGGAAAAATTGAGAGAATAAAGACCCTAGAGACACTGTTAAAGAAAAAGAAGTCACTGACGGAAGAAGAAGCGTTGAGTAATGGAAACCCTGGAGCAGAGAAGAGAACCAGTGATCAACTTGAGCGAGAAAACCTTGGCAGTCAATTTGCACCGTGGAGAGGAGTTAATTCTGAAACCCAGAAATCTCAAATTCAGCAGCAACAATGTACCTAGAATTGCATAGAGATGATGAAAAGGGAAAAAATACTTCCAATACATAAAATCTCATTAATGCTAGCTCAATATATATATGTTATTTCTGAATGTTTTATTTTTAGTGTATAACATGAAGGTTTGTTTGCTTGTTGTTGGTTTTTTTTTTCCCAATCTTCCCATTGACTTTGTACATCTTTGTGGTAGAGTATACTCCAGTTAACTGGAAAGGACGTGTTATATAAGTACTCTTTTTATTACATCATTTTAGTAAATAACTTTGCTAAGAGTTAAATGTATCTACTAATTGATAATGAAAAGCATAATCATAATATTGAGTGTACATCCACAAGTTTACCCCTTGAATCTGAGGTAGCTGTTGCCCTACAAAAACTCAATCAATGACATTTAGCTGAGAGAATAGGTTAGAGAGAAGGTTACATAAAAAAGAAAAAAGTTAGAGCTAAGGGACTCCAGAGGTAGGAATAATTGTTTTTATCTGGGACTACTCAGGGGAAGATCAAGGAAAAGTTCACATTGAAAATATGAATAGGATTATGGATTGGGTTAAATCAATAGTCTCCAAAGTGGCTGTAATATGAATCCAAAGAGAAAGAAGATGGATTAAATCTCACCTTCCCCATAATTAACACTTCTACTTCACCAGATATTATCCACTATTCATCCTTCCACCCCTGGCCTCCTAATTTGTGCAAGTTCCAAATCTCTCTTCTTCTGTTCCGGGTACCAGACTCTTGGTTAAAACCACCTCAGCAAGCAAAATTCACCTCACCCCAAACATATCCAGATTTTTCTCCCAGAGATCCTCATGGCTATGGCAGATGCTATTTGGTGGATCCTTCTGCACCTCTAATTCTTCATTTCCAGTAGAACAGAGTAAGTGACTTATCATGTGCAGGAGGCACAAGGATGACTTTTCATCTACATCACAGATCTCATTACATTATCTCTACAAAAATCTCCCCCTCTTCCAAATGTTGCTATTTTGGGCAAAAGATTCATAATCTTCAGGGTCATCCTTGACTCCTGATTTCTTTCCATTGCCCTAATATTTATTCAGTTACTAAATCTGCTTCTCATCTATCAACTTATTTCCATGTACAAAGCCACCATCCTAATTTAAGCCCCCACAATTCTCTGTTGGTCTATTGTAATGATTTCTTAATTTATCTCTCCATCTCAAATATATCATATCTCTCCTCTCCAACCCCTTCAGCATCCTACTGTCAATGATCTATCACAAAAGCACAGGGTCTGATTAACTTCCTCGCCTATTCCATAAATTTCATTACCTCTTGAATGACTCCAAGATCAAATATGATTTCATCTTTATCTTGGTAATTTTCAAGTTGCCTTTATGTTTTATAATAAATCATTAGTATAATAGCACTTTGCATAATTTATATGGGAATATGTACATATATGTATAAGTACATATTTTGGGTGTTTGCTCATCATTTTATAAATAACATTGATAGGGATATATAACAAAAAAAAATGGGAAGACCAGACTAGATGGTCATTGAGGCCATTTCTAATTCTCACATTCTGTGAGTCTGTAATTTTGCTAGTGAGAGAGCAGGAAAAGGCATTAGAGATATGGAAAACATTAGAAACATCAATGGCCTTAGTGAAGAAGTGCAAGAAAAGTTCAAAGAGAATTCATCAGTCAATAAGGATTCACAAAGATGACGCCATTTTCCAGACAATGTTCTATATACTAGAGAGCCAAAGCAAAGGAAACCATCCCCTGCCCTCAAGGAGTTCACAGGCTAATGAGGAGATAATATGGAAATTACATAAAGATCATGTGTGCAATAGAAAAAGATGAAAGGGCCTTGTGTTAAGGAGCTTACATTCTAATGAGGGGATACTAAGGGGATAAAAGATTCACCCAGAAGAGATGGAAGAAGAAGGGAAGGCAGAATTGCCTCTATTTCTCTATTGTTCATCCTGTACTGGTTTCCAATAATCCTATTAGTTTATTAGAAAGCTTATTCTAATACCATGAGCAAAGTGGATTAGAGAGAAAACAAAATTGAGGAAGAAAAACTGTGGTGACCTTGTTTCAGATGCCCAGGTGAGAGTTAATGAGTCTGAACTATGGTTTTGGAAATACAAATAAATAGAAAGGATAGACTTTAGGTGGTTTTAGGATGTTGGTAAGGAAACACCATTGTGATATCCCAAAGGAGATGAGGCTGCTCCAAGAAGTAGAAGCTTCTCCTTCCCTGAAAGTCTCCAGAGATTGATGAACATTTATTCAGGATGTCATCAAATGGGTTCTTGTTCCCACACAGGACCTCTGATCTCTTTCAGACCCCAGAGATTCAGGGCTTCTGTGAGACGGATGTTTATTCAAAGTAAGAAAGCATAAAAAACTGTAGACTCCCTGGGGAACTGGCCTCTTTTCAGCCATTGCTGATGAATGGAGAACAAGATGGATTTTTAAATAACACATCCCTGGGAGAGCAAAGCCCAGATATAGTCATCCTGGGGTCACATAATCTATACAAATTGATGGGGCCAGGGTGACAGAAAGTGCTTCTTTAATGGACATTGGAAATTAGGCAAGTGAGAGGATTGCTACAGTCCTAGACATCACATTACAGATACTCCATGTATGCTAACGAGCTGGGATAAGATAAAAATGGCGAGGATTCCTTCTCTGTGTGTATATTTGTGTGTGTGGAGGGGGGTATTTGTGTGTGTGTGTGTGTGTGTGTGTGTGTGAGAGAGAGAGAGAGAGAGAGACAGAGAGAGAGACAGAGAGAGACAGAGAGAGAAAGAGAGAGAGAGAGAGAAAGAGACATCACTTTTTTTCCCTCTTTCTATCAATTCAACTCAGTAGACATTTATCAAGCAGATATTCAAAGACAAACATAAAAACCAAGCCTTTCTTTCAATAACCAAAGTGACATTGAACATCAGAGGGGGAAGAGACCCCAGATATCAGCTAGTCCAACCAGTTTATGAGCCATGAATGCCCTCTATCAGGGCCCTGACAAATAATTGGTTATCCAATGGGAATCAGGCATTCTCTACCTCCTGAGGTAGGCCATTCCATGCTTGGACAGCTTAAATTTTTAGAGAATTTTCCTTATACACAGCAGAAATCTTCATAATTACACTCACTGCACTCCCACTCCCACTCAGGGTCATCTGCAGTCAAATCAAACAAATCCAGTCCCTCTCCCAAGTAAAAATCAGTTCTCCATGCTGCTGCGTAATCCCTCAGTAGACCATAATTTTCATGAGAACAGGACTTCATCTTAATTCAACTACGTCCCAAAAGACAGCTCATAGTGCTCTGCAAAAGTGCTCTTGATATTAATCAATTGATCAAAATAAAAATTAAGTGATATTAATATGAATCAACCAACAAAACTTTAAGTGCTTTCTGTGTTATGAACTAGAGATGCAAAAAAAGAAAGAAAGAATCCTTATTCCCAAGGAGTTTACATCCAAATGTGCATAATAACAAGGACATCTATTAATGTACACAGGATGTATTAGAATATGCACGACATGAATAAATAAATGTATATCTAGTAGTGGAAGATGAGATACTTAATTAATGTTTAGGAAATTCATGAAGGAACGAATGAATGAATATTTCAATTAGGAGCTGATTTGGGAAGAGTCATTTCTAAATTACTTCCCTTAAGCCAAACGCAGCAGGTTTCTATGGGGGTTGGGGAGAAAGGAATATTCTTCCAGACATTGGGTCCCCTTCCCATGACTTCAAGTTCCTGGCAGAAAGCTATTTATTACATCACCCATAATAAGGAGTGAACAAGGGAAGCCTAGACTTCCTGCTTCAGGCAAGTTATCAAGTCCTTGTTATCCTTCCATGGATGATCCTTTCAGGAAACACCTAATGAAATATTAAATGCCTTAATTTTCCTGTACTTTCATTCATGTCCAGGAAGAGAGGAAAGGATTGCTTTTCAGTATGCTATAAAATGGACTCTTGTTTAGCTGTGAATTGGATTGCATGTTCCCTTCCAATTCTGGGTTTCTGTGATCTTTGCACATTTGGGTCCATGAGATCTAAACTCTAAAACAGGCAGTGCCCCAGAAGTCATCCCATATGAACCACCTTCCAATAGGAATAGCTTCTGGAATTGCCCTAATCGATGGGCATCCAGACTTCCTGTGATAGCTCTCTTCCAAGGCAATCCTTTCCATTCTTGGTTCCCATTGAAAGGTTTAACATAGAAACATATGGGGCAGCTACTTGGTGCAATGGAGAGAGCACCAGCCCTGAAGTCAGGAGGACCTAGTTCAAATCTGGTCTCAGATACTTAACACTTCTTGGCTGTGTGACCCTGGGCATGTCACTTAACCCCAATTGTATCAGCAAACAAAAAACAAAAAACATAGAAACATGCATGCTAACCAATACTTAGAAGCATTGGTTACTATTAGCTCCCTTATTAATTCAAACATGTTTCCTTATTGTTGAACTCAGAAAAATAATACCTATATAACCAAGAAACAAGAAATAATATAAACAAGATTTCACCTGCTCTATCAAGGAAGTAAGAAGACCTATCATCATGGAGGAAGTGGAGAAGGAGGACCTTACTCATTGCCTTCATGTTCCCCCGACCCCAAAACCTTAGATTGCCTCCTTCTTAGATTCTTTATTCCTCTTTCTTTAGTCCCTCTGATGAGATAGGAGATCACCAGGCTTGCCATCTGCCCTTCCTTCATCTTTTAACTTCCATCAGAGCTTACCATGTGCCCTGGCCCTACACACTGGATACCTTCAAGAACAGACACAACATACTGAAATGATCTAAGGAACCCTGGGCTTTCTCATCATCCCTGTCCCTGCATGCTCAGGATCTCTAAGACTTTCTATCTTCTCTGAATTCTCTTCCATGTATTGTCCCTTGCAGTTTGAGTGAAAGCTCTTGGAGATGAGGAACTGTCTCAAGTTTTCTGTGTGATCCCAGCATTTGCTCAGAGGAGACTTGTGCCTCAGTGGAATGACAGTTAAAATCCTGTTTTTCACAAGAGATCTTTTCTGACCCCCTTCCCTTTATGCTGGTGTCTTTTCTCAGCTGGTTATTTCAAAATTATCCTGTGTACACATATCTTGTTTGTCCATATGTATTTGCATATCTCCCCCATTAGACTGAGATCCTTGAACACAAGCATGGAGTTTTCACCTTTCCTGGTTTCCCCCTTAGTCAGTGACTAGCACATAGTATATTAATAAATAGTCTTTGACTGACTGGTAAAATTTCTAGTGCTGATGCTATGATTCTGCAGACATGACTGGGCTGTTAGGAAGAAAGTGTTTTGCAAATTGGAAAGCAGGACAGAAAGGGGAGCTGGCTTTTATTGTCTCTCTCCCTTCTTCAGGAACCTGTCTTCCATGCTCAAGAAGAAAAGCTGTCCCTTCTGAAAAACAGACATTCAGAGAGAGAAAGCCATGGGGATTCTGGGCAGTCTGTCTGAGCCCAGACTATACTTGGTGGCCCCAAGGAGAGGGACCTACTGTCAGCTCCCAATGATTCATGACCAGCAGGACTCCCCAAGAGAAGTAGTGAACCTGCCAGCAAGTTTGCAGACTTCAGGGGAAACAAAGCAAAAACAAAACAAATGCAAAGGTTGGATTAGTGCCACAAAGACAGTCACTCTTATCTTTCATTTGGGGTGCAGCTCCCCCACCCCAAGGAAGACAAGAACAAGGTCTAAGTGTGTTTCACTCAGCCTGAAGGAAGTCACCAGACTTTCTCTGAAGAGAGTAAAGGACAGCAATTGCCCTTGTATTGAATCACAGGATACAGCCAAGGCCCTCTTTGGTGGGACTGAGGGCTTCAGACAAAAAAGTCTGGTAGAAGACCAGAGAATTGTGGATTATCAGGTACAGACCTTAGCTTGGAGACAATCTGAGTTCTACAAACACAGAATGGTAAAAACAAGGAGAAAACGTGGATCATAGAACAAAGAATACCTGAACTCTTTTCTCCCACTAGCCTCTGGGCACACTACCTAGAGATGTGCTGGTGATTACCATCTGACACTCAGCTGGCCAGCTTCATGGAAAACAAACTCACTGCTCCTCCCATTCCTTACACCATTCAGAAACTATCACACAAAAGAATTAGGACTTCTGTGCAGAATTTCTTCCTTGCCTTTAGGGACTACCTCAGATCCCCATTTAAGGAATGCTTTTCCAATCCCAACCCTAAAGCAAAAGTGTTGTCCCTGCCTCAGTTTCTGTTAAATCATTTGCTTAAATTTCTTCTTGACCCTTACAAACCATGCCCTATTCTAAATAATCAGGGATCCATGCAGATAGATGATCACCTCCATTGGGGAAGTCGCTCCACCAGGGCTGACACATCCATGCTATTCTTTATGATTTCACTCATGAAGACCAGGACTCTCCAGATGTTGTCACCTCTTCTCCAAGAACCTTCTCCCACTTAGATACTTCGATGTCTGCAACCCCCATTTCTGATTGACAACTTCTTGTACAAACATTTAAGTCCATTGATGCTTATTTTCCCAGGTTCTACTGTTGACTCATTTCTCAATTTAATCTTTCTTCTCTTTCCCATTCCCTTTACTTTATCATTTTCCCCTAATAATATGTAAATTTCTTGGGTAAAGAGACTTACTTTTCTTCCTTGTATTTATATTTCAAACATAGCACATTTCCTATGCTTATTGCCTCATCTGCCTACCAATTTATCATTTATCTATCTACCCATCTATTAATCTATCTTGTTCATTTTCTTCTATAAGTTCACCATAAGAGGACCACTCAATATACAGTATGATTACCTCTCCTAATTCTGGCATTGGCCTCTGTTATTTCCCACTTATTCTGTTTATAGCTTATTTGTAGATGTGTGTCTACTACTTATCTCAATGTATTATATTGTGAGCTCCTTGATGGTAGGGACAATCTCTTGCCATCATTTTGTTTCCCCCATGTTTATCACAATGTCTGGCACATGGTAAATACTTAATAAATGTTTATTGATTCTCACAATAAAAGATCATAGATTTCATAGAAATTGAGCCTCAGATCAGAGTCTTAGGCTGGGCCAACTATTTTTCCACTGTACTATCCTGGATGGTCTTTGTAGACCCTCTGCTCGGTGGTGACAGAATTGAAATGAATGAGAAAAAGAAAACAGGTCCTGCATCTATTAGCCCCACTCTGCAGGGAGAAGCAACAGATCCACTGATAAACAAGTACGAAGTTTGTGCAAATGAACAAAAGAGAGACTTCACACAGAAGGAATTCAAAAAGACTTTGTGTTAAACGAAGGTCAATGTTCTGATCCTTTATTCTAGGTCTTACACTCCTATGTAAGAGTGTAAGACCTCTTACTCACATATGGACCACCATGTTTTTTTTAAATAATGCACTCCCTGAGTCCTTTCTACTGCTGACATTTCTTGTACTGTAATCTGAATTTTATCCCATTTCTAAAGCTCTATGTTTTATATCCTATAGTACCTCACAACTTCAACATTTTGTGTTTCTTCCCATTCTGGCATTCTGTTCTTATTTTGAATACTTATATTCTATGATCTAAGATCTATACCCTTGATCTTTTGTGTCTTAAGGTTCTTCCTAGCTCTGTCATTCTCTATTCTATGTTCTTTCAGCTTCGATGTTCTGTGTTATATCATTCTGTTCAAAGACAAAAGTGAGTAAAGGTCATTGACACACTTGGTTTGAAATACCAATTTGTCGGCTTCTTGGATTTAATCCAATTTAACAGAAGGTAGAAATCCAACACTCTTTTAAATTGTACAACACTTAGCATCCAGTGGGTTACAAAGGGAACTTGTCTGTGTGGGGTCAAATCAGCCAATGCTGTTTTCTGAATACAAGGAGAACATCAGAACTTTGGTTAGTGCCAACTAGGTGGCAATGTAGATAGAGCACCAAACTTGGAGTTATGAAGACTTGAGTTCAAATTCAGACTCAGATACCTGCTAGTTATGTGACCATGGGCAAGTACTTTAACCTTGTTTGCCTCGATTTCCTCATTTCTAAAAGCTCTAAAATGAGCTGGAGAAGGAAATGGCAAACACCCCAGTATCTTTCTCAAGAAACTTCCAAATGGTGTCATTATTTGGACCTGATTGAAATGACTAAACAACAATAAAGTGTGTCTTAGTTGGAACTGAAGGTGGGGGGCACTCACCATATATGGAATATTTGAGAACTATATTCAGAGAAACTTTTATTACCCTAAAAGAAATGGTATTTTTAAACAAAGTTTTTTTTTTCCTTTTATTTTTCTTTTACTCTAAGAGTTTATACCTGTTTCAGCATGGCCTTAGAAGTTTTATTTCTAAATCACATGGGACTAAGGGAAAGGAAAGTGGAGATCAACATGTGTTATAAATGAAGCTATTCTGGGAAAACACAACATCCAGAGTTTTTAAAGCACCTCAGAAAGGATCTAACCCAACCGCAGACGGAAAAAGGATTCTCCACTATCGAACCCCTAATAATTAATTAAACAGCTAGCAATAGATATTTTTATTGGGAGTTGGCAACCTTTCAGAAGAGCTGGCCAAGTTTTTATTCTTTGCTCTTCATGAGCTGTGAGTGGAGAGAACAGAGTGGAAATGGCCTCTTTTAAAGCGAAGGGAAAGGAGAGGGTGAAGGTGACTAGCCACTAGCCACATTCTGGAGGGGAATGAACTGGATTTAAGAGAGTTGGAGTTGTGCATCCACTATTACTAGAATGTGCATCCTCCTCCTTCTAACTCAGAATTTTATTGTCTTTAAAGTTCAATAAAGATGACAAGTTCTCCAGGTAACTTTTCTCTTCCCTAATCCCCTAATACTCATCTACCTTCAGGAGGTATTCTTCCAGTATGCTTCAATTGTTCTTTAGTCATTTTGTAGGTTGTGTCCAATTCTTTATGACCCCATAGGGTTTTCTTGACAAAGATACAGAAGTGGTGGACTATTTCCTTTTCCAGATCATTTTACTGAGTCAAACAGTGTCAAATGACTTTGCCCAGGGTCACACAGCCTAGTAAGTGGCTAAGGTTGGATTTGAACTCAGAAGGATAAAATGTACTGATTCCAGGTTTGGCATTTTATCCACTGTGCCACCTAGCTGATTCCAATTCACTTCAAATTGAATTTTCCAAGTAAGAAATTACTTAAAATTTGTCTTTCTCTTCCATAACTGCCATGGAACATAGTTTGGAGTGATTGGTGGATTGGGAGAAAGTGCATACAAAAAAAAAAAAAAAACATAGAGAAGGGGTGAAAATAAGTTGTGAATTGAAAGTAATGTTTTAAATTTGATAGAAACAACAAGGTTTGAGATTGTCCAGACAGTTAAGGCTCAAATGTCACTTGTACATTTTCCTGTCCATGTGATCCCATACAAGTTAGTCTCCTCACCTATAAAATATGCATGTGTGTTTGGGGATGGGGCACAATGTCTTTTGAACTTTTTGAACTTCATTCCCCTCTAAGTCTACAGCCAGTCATCCCTTTTGGTAGGGCTTTGCTTTTGGGAAGGGGCAGTTGACCAGAGAAACTAGAAAGGAATTCTTTATCTTGGATAGAGCACCAGCCCTGAAGTCAGGAAGACCTGAGTTCAAATCTGGTCTCAGACACTTAACACTTCCTAACTGTGTGACCCTGGGCAAATCACTTAACCTCAATTGCCTAAGTAAAAAGCCAAAAAAAAAAAAAAAAAAAGAGTCCTCTATCTTCATGGCATCATGGGTCCAATCCTTAACCATTTTACAAGCAAATTGTTTCTATGCATCAAATCTAAATATGTGTCTAAAATATCCTCTTATTACACAGACCCATATCCTTAGCTTTATTATAATGGCACTTCTTGAGCCACTTAATTCAAGAAAAAATTTTATATTTTGTGCATGTAAAGATCTTTTCAAAGTTAAATTAAATGATTGATATGTAATATATATTAATAAATCACCGTTATAAAGAAATTTTTCCTAAGAAAAAATAAAATAAAATAAAATATTCCTTTATTGATCCTAACTTTCCCAACAGCAGTTTTTTTTTTTCTTTCTGTGAATCATTTCAAGTTATATAATCACAGAGCTAGAGCCAGATGGGACCCTTAGCATTATCTAATTCTAGCTCTTCACTTCACTAAGGAAGAAGCTGAACTGGTTTAATAGTAAATGACTACTCCAAGGTCATCCAGGTATCAATTGGTGCCTTGAGAGTTGGGTTGGGAGCATAAGTCCTCTGATGCTAAATGTAGTCACCCTTCCATACTAACATTGCTCTTGGAAGACATGATCTAGTGTATTATAGTTCTCTATGCCCAAGGCTCATCATACCCCTAAAAATAACATATATGTGTGTGCATGTACATGTGTGTATGCATATATGTGTGTACACACATTGTACACATAGGTGTACATTGTGTAAGTGCATATATACTCATATATACATATCTATACATAATTATATGGATGTAAATGTAGACATAGACAAACATATATATATATAGAGAGAGAGAGAGACATGGACATAGACACAGACATAGATGTAGACATAGTCAAACATAGACATAGACAAAGACAGATTTAGATAAAGACATGGACATAGACAAAGACAGATTTAGATACAGACATAGACAGAGACTAGACATAGACATAGATATAGACATAGACGTACATAGACATAGACATTGACCCAGAAAGACTCAGATATAGACATGGACATAGACACAGACACAAACATAGACACAGACAAACTCAGATATATACATAGACATAGACACAGACATAGATATAGACATAGACGACACAGACATAGCTATAGGCATAGACATTGATACAGACAAATACAGACAAAAGCATGGACATAGAGAGATGCAGACATAGACATAGACATAAACACAGATAGGCCCAGACATAGACATAGACTGCACATAGATATATACATAGACATACCTGACCCACAAGAGCAGAAACTCATGCTCTAGGCAAAAACAATAATCATTAACATTTAGATAACTCCAACTACGTCAGGTGCTTTATAAACATTATTTCATTTGATCCTCACATCAAATCTAGTTGAGGAAATGAGGTTGTTGCTATTTGTCCTTTATTTTCAGAGTGTCAATGACATCATGAGGGTGATGTCATTAGAGTCCAATGACAGATCAAAATCCAGGATGACTGATGATGGCATGGAATACATTAGATGACCCTCATGTCTTTGATATCTAACCAAGCTTCATGCTCCCCAAATCCTGCTTCAGCCCCTCTTCACGGCCATTGGAACAAATTGTTCTCATCCACCCATTTTGTAAGGGAAAGTTTTCACATGCTTGGGATAGATATTCCCTTTAATTCACCCATATACCCTCATTCTGATTTAATCCATCCGCTGACATGTTTTACTGGGTGACCACAATGCATGTAATAGCTTCTTAGAGCCACATATAAATCAGATGGACCTCAAAGGTGGATAAGCAATCCTGTAGAGTGCTCATCAGATCCTCATACCAGAGGTTGCAAATCCTGCTGAATATCACATATACTCCTGGAAATTAAGAATACTGAGGTTGTCCAAAGTCTCACAGATAATATGTGTCCAAGGCTAAATTTGAACTCAGATCTTCCTGACTGTAGTCACCGTGTTCTAGCCATTGTACCACAAAGCTTCCTTATTTAATACTTCTCCCAAAGAAACAGTATCGTGCTTTACATACAGTAATACCTAATTAATCAATGTTCATTGAGTAAATGTCTAATGGCCTTTGCCAATCCTTTTATCCTCTCCCTTTCTGGCCCTGGAAACTAAGATGAATGAAAAGTTTTCCCTCCAGAATCTCATTGCTGCCCAAGAACAATTTATGCGGAGAATATGAGTCTGCCTGCAGCCTCAAGAACAGAACCCTTAGTGGTGCAGGTTATTTTCTTATGCTATGCTGCCTCTCTCTGCTTGTCTATATCTGCTATTTCTAGGAAATATAAATCCGTGTATTGGCAGCCAGTCTTGTTCATTCCTAATGGCAAGAGGCAGAAAGATGGCTGGAAGGGAACTTATTTCATTTTTTTTTAATTTGGAAGAAAAAGTGCCAATTCGTCTGGAAAGCTGGCAAGCCACAAATAAAAGATCAAGATTTGGCCACTCACAGGGACTAGAGGAAAATTTTTTCTCCAAAGCTCACATGTCTCCATTGGATAGCCCTTGTGCTTCATGTTAGTGGTGAATTGTTCAGTGCAGAAAGAGAAAAATTTTGGATCTGTTGTGTTGGAGTTATCCTGGTCTCCACATTGATCTCTCAAGTTGGGGGCCTGCTGTCCAGATCCCCTAGAAGATGGGATACTAAGATTTTGAGCTGTAAGGGCCCTTAGGATCTAGGCCATCTAATCCTTTAATTTTCAAAAATGAGAACATCGAGACCCAGAGACAAGGTCCAAGTTCACACATGTAACAAATGACAAAGACGTGATTGAAACTTGGATCTTCTAATTTAAATTTCTGAGTCCCTGTGTCCAATGCTTAGCACAGTTCCTGGCACACAGTAGGAACTTTATAAATGTTTATTGATTGGTGAGTCCAGGGCTACATTCTGGAGTATGAGATAAATTAAGAAAAGTTCATTGTGGAAAAAGCCACAATGGAGGACACTTGGCTAGCTAAGAGGGACTCTGAGAAAATCTAGACGTTTGACCAGACTGCATATTCAATAGGGAAAAATAGTGTGTTATAGCAGCTATGAAAGTTAATGGAAATATAGACTATAATCAATGCAAAGGGTCAGCCAGGAACAAGATGGTGAACATCTCTATGGCTAACCCCAGTCAGACCACTTTAAAAATGACATGTTCAGTTGCCAACACCATGGAAATTAATCAATTGAAAAACATCCAGAGTGGTAAAGTCCCTCAAGCTCATCATATAGCAATCAATACAACAAAAAAGCACTTGTTAAGTGCCAACTACACACAAGATGCATAGTGATCTGGAGATCAGCTGGAAGAATTAAGCACCTTTCATCTGGCCAAGAGATGGATGAGGAAAGTGAGCAGAGAGATGATACCAGAAACAATAGGTCCCAAAGATCTGAATTTGAATCCTGCTCTGGACACTTTCAAGTTGTATGATGCTGGACAAACTATAGCCTCTCTTAGCTTCAGTGTCTGCAGATGTAAAATAGGGATAATAATAGTGATCTCTGGCTCACAAGACTATTATGGAAATCAAATCAAATGAGGTGACTCATACAAAATGCTTGATGAATGTTAAAGTGCTATAGAAATGTTGGTTACTAAAATTGGTATAGATGTGGAAGGAGGAGAGATTGGACTTGATCTGTCTAGTCTCCAAAAGCTAATCCAGAAGGAGTAAGTGGAAATTATGGAAAGGTAATGGTTATCTTTCATCTTCTTCATAATTAGTTTGTGTCTACCTAATTATATAAAGGGGAGTAGAAAGTGTGAGGTACCATGTGCAGAGGGACATGGATGGATCAGTTTAGGAAGTGGTATGGACATCTGAGTTCAGTCTTTCTTTAGTTATGTCCAATTCTTTAGGACTCCCTTTGGGGTTTTCTTGGCAAAGATTTTGGAGTCATTTGCCATTTCCTTCTCTGACTCATTTCACAGGCTTAAATAGAGTGTAAGCTCTTTGAAGGCAAGTACTGGTTGTTTTTTGTTGTTGCTCTTTTTATCTCCATTGCTTACACAATTATGTGGCACAAGCCAATGCTTAGGAAATGCTTGTTGACTGGTTGATTGAAATCAGCATCAAAGGGGAAAACCCTATAAAATTTTGTTCATAATTAGTGCTACCCAAAAGCAGAATGGGCTATCTTAAGAAGTAGTTTGTAGCCCAATTCTGCCTGCCTAGAGAAGCGTGTCAAATAACTACTTGTTGGGTATAGCGCAAAGCAGATATTACTTCTCTTGCAGGTTGAAATAGAAAACCTTTGGGGTTCCTTTGAAATGTGAGATTCTGAAGGACCTAATGTATCTCACAACATACCTGAGGAAAGTATATGGAGAAAGGACCATTTTTTCTTTTATAGATGAGAATGGTGGTGACCAGAGCAAAGAAGTGGTTTGTTTGCCCAAGATCACAGAAAGATGATTTCTAGTGGTAAACTCAGTATTAGATTCCAGACCTCCTCATAGTCCAATGTTCTTCTCATCACAATAAATTCACTCTCCCATAATGGAAAAATCAGCAATATCACTTAGACTGGTCAAGACTGACCTACTGGATGTCCTTGATAGTCTCCTGTAGACCTGGATTGGGATCCCTGGCTAGACAGCATTCTGCCGATACCTTTTGATATTCAAAGAACAGGTCTTTCACCATCTGGACACTGAAGAAAAGATCTCTGGATTCTTGGCTGCTCAGATCCCTGACCTCCTGTTCTTTCTATATTTCATCTCCTGGCTTCCTCTAAATCCTAACAAAAATCCCATCATCCACATGAATCCTTTCCCAAATCCTCTTACTCTTTGGCTTCCCTCTTTTAATATTTCTTATTTCTCTTATAGTCTGTTTGTACAAATATGCTTGTGCAACTGTCTCCCCCAATATATTGTTAATTTCTCGAAGGCAAGAACTGTATTTTTCCTTTTTTGTAACCCAAGCTCTTAGTACAGCCTGGCACATTGTAGATGCTTTAAACATGCTTCTTAATTCACTGACCAAGGACAATCAGAGATTATAGATGAGTAGGTAGGTAGGTAGGTAGATAGATAGATAGATAGATAGATAGATAGATAGATAGATATTTCTAATTCTTGAGAATTCAAATATAGTCAAACACAACAGCACCTGACCTTATATTCTAATAGTGGAAGAAAACATATAAAGGGGACTAGAAAGAATGGGGTAGCATGTGCAGAGGGGCATGGATTGATCAGTTTAGGAAGTGGTATGGAAATCTTAGTTCAGTCTTTCTTTAGTTATGTCCAACTCTATTACTCCCTTTGGAGTTTTCTTGGCAAAGATATTGAAGCCATTTGCTATTTCTTTCTCTGACTTATTTCACAGACTGAGGAACTGAGGCAAACAAAGTGAATTGTCCAGGGTCATATAGCTAATAAGTGTTTGAGACCAGATTTAAACTCTAAAATAGAAATTGTTCCTGACTCTAGGCCCAACACTAGTGGCAGTTAGAGATCTAGAACAAAGCAAAATGAGATCAAAGCTAGCCTATCAAGGCCTAGAGCAATTTAAAGGGAAGGAGGAAAGTCTAAATTTCTAATAAGGAAAGAGTGAGATGATGAACTGAATGAAGGAGAATGAAACACTAGCTAAGAACAGAATGACCTCAGCCACAAACATACCTGTTCCCCACACTTGGAATAAGATCAGAATTCCTCTTCTTTGCCTCCTTATTTACCTCAAGATTCAGTTCAAATTCTGTCTTCTGCAGAAGGTCTTTCCCTGACTTTTTCTAAGAATTAATGCTTGTCATTCTGAGATTGCCTTTTATTGACTCTATACATGTATTGTGTATATCTATTAATTTAGATGTTGTCTCCCCCATTAGAATGGGAGCTCCTTGATGATGGAGACATTTTTCATTTTTTTTCATATCAAAATTTCTTAGTCAATTCTTCTTTTGGATTAATAAGGACTGAGATTTTTCTTGCACCTTTGGGGTATTTCTGTACTTCTAGCACTTTGTATATTTATTGGTCGCTCATGCCTTCAAAGGAGTTACTAACTCTAGGACAAATAAATACATTTCTCCACACAGCCCTACTGTGATGTATGGGTAACCCAGTATGCTCAAAGGCTATGTTAGCAAAGCATTAGCTCTAGAATTTCCTACCATTCCGGAAGACTTTTAGCATCCCCCTTACAATGGATATCTGATCCTCAAAACCCAACCTAGATAACTGCCACCCGGGCAGGACAACAGGGATTATGGTAGTGCCTGTCATTATTGGGGATAGGAGACTGGGCTGGTGATTTCATTGATTTAAGAAAGTCTTATAAGAAAACTCCCTCCACTAAAGGATAAAGTATCTTATCTACAATTTTTGGTCTTGGAAAAAATTATCTAAAGTATTGAGTAGTTAAATAAATCATGTAGGACTACATAGACAGTAAATGTCAAAGGAGGGACTTGATCCCAGGATTTCTTGGATCTTATTATATATTACACCAACTTATCTCTCTCTTTATTATTAGTACCAATGCAGCCATGAACTTTTCATTATTAAAATAATTCACAATAATTCCAAAGAAAACATTAATAATACTAGGCCAAGATTTCTCTGATCACTTTCATGTCCAAGGATAAAGAGCCTGTCTACACAGAAATCTTCCCAAAGAGGGTTGGGACAAGAAGCCAAAGCTGATAAAATGGAGCATGTTTTTTGAAACTCTAAGGTCCTTAGAAGGAGAGGGAGAAAAACTTGAGAAAATAAGTTTCAGATAATGAGACTCATAAAAGATTGAATCCCATTTCGTCTTTCTAGAAATGCAAATCCTGATTTCCCTCAGTCTCTCTGCAATTCTGGCCCACCCAAATTTCTTTAGGACTGGCATTTTTCAGGAGCTCAGTGTCTGATTGTCACATTCTCCCCATTCTGGGCAAAGAACACACGGACCGCTGTGATTTCAGGTCATTTTCCTGTGTGGAATGATGTCAAGAAGGAATTTGACATGTGGCAGATTGCTGACATCTTGATTTCATCCTCTTAGACAAGTGGGAAACAGAAAATTAAATGTGCATTTCTTTTAATGTTTCAATGAATTGATATCCCTCGGGAAGCAACAGGGAGACAGGCATGTGTGTGGCGGTGATAGACTTGTCAGCAACCTTGACCTGTCAGCCCTGAAGGGTGAAGGGACACTCCATGGGGACTATATCAAGAACAGCCTTCGAGCAGACTTGCATCTATTTTTTTTCCAAAATGGGCTGATTTTAGTCCTATAACACACTAGACAACTTGCCTTACTTTATAAATCTAAAATATTGGGTCTTTTGTCAGTGTCCAATTCAAAATCATGTGATCTCTGAAGGGTCAGACCCTTAGGACATTGAGGGTCATTGGGCCCTCAAATTATCCTGACAGCTGGCACTGATTTTTCTTTTCTTTAAAGCCAGCAATTTGCTTGATCCTCACAATGACCTAGAAATTCAGGACAATCAGGAAGGCCCATAAAGTTCAAAGTTGTGGTGTGAGTTGCCCAAATTTACATTGAAGGGATTTGAACCCAGTAATTCCCAGGAACCAGAGTAGCTGGCCTCCCAAAAAATAATTCCATAGGCTTATTTGCCTGTGACTTAACTCCTACTCTTCTGTCATTACTGACTACAGAATATAGTGCCAGAGACTCATGATTTCCTATTGTAACAGTTTTAAATAAGGTAAACTGCGGGACAAAGTTCTGAGCATGATCAATATAATGGAAAGACAGAAATCTATGAATAAATGAGATCTCACAAATCTTTCTTAGTGCACTGAGATGCTGAATAAGGGAAACAGTTTTATAGGCTTTGAGGAGTAAAGAACACAACAAGGTAGATGATGGCACAGGATTGTAGACAACACAGTTGGTAACAGCTGAGGCATGGAGGACAATATGATTGATTGGAAGTTTGGCAGTGGAGGGAAGGGTAACAACAACCACTTCCTTTCCTGTGAGTAAGAAGGTCTTATTGTTTTGAATCCATCTACAAGGTTACTGATAATGACCCAGACTTTTGGACAGCAAACCAGACATCTCTGAAGGATAGTCAAATTGACTGGGAAGTTTTCAAGGGTAACTTCATGGTATAAAAATATTAGGTCAAACTTCCCAGTGTACACATACATTTCCCCAACAACAGCTAATTCTTCGAGGCAAGAATGGATCAGTGATTAGTAGGAGGACTGAATTTTTTAAATTTAACCTATTACAGGCCAGATGAATTCTGAACTAACACATGACTTAAGCAATTACAGGGCAGGACAAAATCAATTAACTATAAATAGGATCAACAAGAAAATGATTCAGAATTAATCTTGATAATTTCACTATTATAATCCTAGATTCACATACAATTTTGTCTCTAACAATAAAATTTCCAGTAGAAGGGCAATAGATGTTAGGGCTTGACAAGAGCAAAGGTACAATGGTGGAGAATGGAGTGGATTCAAACAATAGCATGTATTTATTTATTTTTCTTTTTTTATTAAAGCTTTTCATTTACGGAATATATGAGTAATTTTTCAACATTGGCCTTTGCAAAACTCTGTTCCAAACTTTTCCCTCCTTCCCATCACCCCCCTCCAGATGGCAGGTAGTCTAATACATATAAAATATGTTAAAATTTAAGAAAAATCCAATATATGCATAAATATATAGAGAGTTATCTTGTAGCACAAGAAAAATAGGATCCAGAAAGAGAAAGAAAAACTTAAGAAGGAAAAAATATGCAAGCAAATAGCAACAGAGAGCATGAAAATGCTATGTTGTGGTCTACACTCAGTTCCCACAGATCTTTCTCTGGATATATATGACTATCTTTTAACTGAACAATTGGAACTGGTTTGAATCACCCCATTGTTGAAGAGAACCACGCCCTTCAGAATTGATCATTGTCTATCCTTCTTGCTGTGAATAATGATATCCTGGTTCTGCTCATTTCACTCAGCATCAGCTCATGTAGGTCTCTCCAGGCTTCTCTGAAAGCAGCTTGTTGGTCGTTTCTTACAGAACAATAATATTCCATAACATTCATATATCATCATTTATTCAGATATTCTCCAATTGATGGACAACCATTCAGTTTACAGTTTTTGCCACTACAAAAAGGGCTGCCACAAACACTTTTTGCACATGTGAGTCCCTTTCCCTCCTTTAAGATCTCTTTGGAATGGGGCAGCTAGGTGGCGCAGTGGTTAGAGCACCAGCCCTGAAGTCAGGAAGACCTGAGTTCAAATCTG
>JAJPUD010003190.1:241513-258055 GCA_023553655.1 Myrmecobius fasciatus | reverse complement strand
TTTCCTCAAATGTAGATGGCAATAAACTATTTGGAAATGGTGTTACTCCTGGCTGTTACTTCCTGAGAACATGTCACCTTCTCCCTACTTTGATCTAAGAACCATGGTTTTAAAATATATATATATATGGCCACACATGGTCATTGCTAGTGAGACCGCAAAATCCTGTTTCTCATGGTGAGTGGTGCCGCATAATGAGAAAATATTAAAATATATATCAGAACTGTAGTAATAACTGATTAGGAATCTGGAATCCTGCTGTAAAAGACAACACAAGTTTTCCCCATAGCCTCTCTACTTTTCCATGTTACCGTTTTTGCTAAAGTAAAGATTACTCCCTATATACATTGAAACTTGAAAAATGACCTAAAAGGCAACCCAAAAGTTAAGGAAACTCTGAAATGCCTCTTTTAAGAAAAAAAAAGGCTAAAACAAACTAATTATCTTCACATCAGTTCTTCAAAATAGTATATTTTAAATCAGTTTTAAGTTTAAAAATAATTTAATAATTATTCTCTACAGGTTGGATTCATGTTACTTGTAACATATTAATCCATAATTCAGGTAGACAATAGATTTTATTTTTTGTTTTGTGTCATTGTAGCCAGATGGTTAAAACTCACTGATGAATTTACAGGAAGAATCCAAATAATGGCTCCTTCCAGAAGCTAGAGATCATACTCACTGTGAACCCAAAAGACTGTGTGAATCAGAGAGGGCATTGTGGATGTTTGGGTTTTGAGATTAAAGGTAGTAGTGATCTTTGAACCCTCTCATTTTACAGAGGGGACGCTGAGGCACAGAGAGCTTCAGCAGTTTGCCCAGGATCATCCAGTTGGTATCTGAGGCTGAGATTTGAATCTAAATTTCACATCCGGTGCCCTACCTACTCCACCATAAGTTCTGATTTCTCAGTCACAGGAACTGCTCTTTCTTAGTCTGTATGACATCCTGTTATCACACAGCTTGATTGTTCTAGGATTCTCTCTGATATGGCAGGCTGGTTCCTAATGATCAGAGCCATCTAAAAAGGGTGTGAGCTCCCCTTTCTCCCTGGAGATACATTAGGAGTGAATTCTTGGGTTATCTGTTGGTCTCTTCCACTTCTGAAGTCCAATGACTCCTCCTCCTCCTCCCCCCTCCAGTCACACTAGCCTCCTCTTTGATCTTGCTCTCCACACCTTTTTCACATAGCTGGGGAAAGCACCTTCGTGCTCGGATCTCCCATGTCCTCCCTGTGCTTAGAAAACCTTAGTTTGCCTTCCAAGATCAAATCTCTTCTCCTCCGGCTTGACGTTTAAAGTCTTCTTTGCTGACTCATTTCACATTACTGCCTTCCACACTCTCTATTTCAGTTGAACTGAACTCAACGTTGTCTTCTCACTTTGCCTTGTTTCCTGCCTCTGTTCATTTGTCGATCTCTGAGAAGACATTTCATCTTCACCTGTAGTTCTTGAAATCCTCTTCCTTCTAGATGCCGTCCTAGTTCGGTTCCAACATCATCTGAGTATGTAGAGTTGCTCGCCTTCCCCATTCCTACGGCTGTCAGAAGTATTTGCTCTGCATTTTTGTTTTTGTGGACTGTTTCTCTGGCTCATACTCTAGAAAGGGCTTCTCAGACTTTTTTATTTGCATTCCCTTTTCACTTGAGAAATTTTTACATGACCTTGGGTATATAGGTGTATAAAATGGGTTCACAATTCAAACATTTATTGATAATAAGTCAGATTCAGTTATAAGACCCCATATGGGGTCACAATTCACAATTTAAGAAGCTTTAGAAATAAGAACTATTAATCCATAATTAGGCCATATATTGATGTGATATTATCTGTATTTTATTGCATTTCTATGTATTTTATTAAGTATTTTCCAGTTACATTTTATCTGGTTTGAACTGCGTGAAAGAGTGTTGTAGGCTGCTTGAATGGATATTGATTGACACTTCTGTTCCAGCTGTGTGATATTTTCCTTCCCTTCTCCTTTTTCCTTTTTTCTTTCTCTTCCCCCTTCCTTTTTTGTTTTCCCCCTTTTTCCTCATTTTCTTTTCCTTTCCCCCTCTCTCCCTTCCTACTTCCTCAATCTCTCCCCCTATTCTTGTTTTTCTTCTCCTCCTTCTTTCTCTTACTCTCCCCTTTTTCTGCCCCATCCCCATCCTCTTCATTTTCCCCAAATCCCTCCTCCATAGTATCCACTTTAATGTTTGCCATGTAGCAGATGCTTAATAAAAGCTCACATTTGAAATAGAACCTAAATGATCATCTCTGATATGTTGAAGAAAGGAGGATTCCTTCTTGCATGAGAGAGTAAATTTTCCTCATTTGTAAATCTAAAAGCATTACGTAATTGGTGTTACCTTCACGTACATGGGTTTATTATTATAGACAGCCAGCTTTTCTTTGAATTTACTTTATAATATTCTAGAGATGTAAAGAATGTAATTGTAATTTTAAAAATTCCTGCCATCAGTTAAATTACTTAAAATAGCAAAAATTCTATAAGAAGACTTATTTCAGGTGCTTAGATTTTTTTTTTCATAGCTGATAGAGAAAAATAGACAAATGGGAAACATTTTAGTTACAGTACCTGTGATAGCCAGCAGATGCCTGCAAACTCCATAAAATAATTGTGAATGAACAGTTTGGAGAGCAGAGTTACAGAAGAAATTCACTGCTGTTTCTTGAGCTCATTTTCAGTCCTTGCAGTAGGTTTGTGTTTTTAAGTGACCAATTGATGTAGAACAAAACACGTAGAAGAAGAAACGAGAGATGATTTGATTCTTTAGAAATTATATCAGTGTGAGCATACATTATTATCTTTGGGATTAACAATGGGATTGCAAAATGAAATTTGGTATTCTATTTCAGAATAAGAGCACTTAAATTCCATTAATGTTGCTATTGTGTCTTTCCAAAATATAGGAGGTATATTCAAAAGGAATAATTCCTCTCTCTGCTGTATCAACAATCCGGGGTCAGGGAGACAGCAAATTTGAAGTTGTTACATCCCAGAGGACCTTTGTATTTAGAGTAGAAAAAGAAGGTAAGTATAATTTTTAGTCATTATAATTAAAACAGTTTTTAAAAGTTCACATTGATAAGTGCATTTCTGTATAGTAAATGATTTATAAATAGCTGATTTAATTATAAATTACACCAAGTTTTGGAATAGGTTTTAAAAGGTTTTTTTTTTTTTTTTTTTGAGATCTTTTGAATATCATAGAAATTACATTGTATTGAGTTGATTGATTCTTGATTCCATTTCCCTAACATCTAAACAGAGCATGAAAACTCTTTAGGCCTAAAAAAATCTATTTTTCTAAATTTGAAAAAAATGCCCTTGTGCAATTTTGGCTTCGACTAGTTTAGTTAAACGTATTTTATCTTACTATATTTTGTTCTGACTTCATATATATCCTAACAAAAACTCACTTATGACCTCCCCAAAATACATTCCCTGGCTCCAACAGTACAGGTCCCCTTCTATGTTGTTTCTTCCTATTTTTTAATGAAAAGGAAGAATGTGTTTTTAAATAAAATATTTTGACACCTTTGTTAATCATTTTTTTAATCTACATTTTGTAGCTTTTTAGCACTTTCTTTATTTGCTTTAGAAATCATGTAGATTGTCCTTAAGTTTTTGCTTTCTAATTCTGCTTTAGTTCATATAAGTCTTCTCATATTTCTCTGGATTCTCATATTTATCATTTATATGGAACAGAATATATCCCATTACCACAATCTGTTCATCAGTCCCAAATTATTGGAGACCTGTTTTTCCTATAGTTTGTATTAACATAAATGATGGGTTTTTTTTTGGGGGGGGGGTAACAATGCATCTTTTCTTCTGTGCAGTGATATCTTGGATTATATATCCATTAGTCGGATTTTTGGAACATGCAATATGAACAAACTGGAAAGTTTTCTTGCTGAATTCCAAATTGTATTCCTTAATGGTTGGAATAATTCATAGCCCCAACGCAGTGAATGACTATCTTATTTTGGTACATTTTAGTATTTAAAAACCAGCAAATAAATTTTTTAAGGGCAGTGATATGGCAAGGAATGTTACCCTTTTCACTTAAAAAAAAAATTATTGGACCCATCTGCTATGAGTCACTCATTAGAATAAACATTAAAAGTAGGACAGAGTTAATAGATAAAATCTAAGCTTTACATTGTATAACTCCCCTATTAATCATAAGGTGATGGTATTCTTTGTTAGCTTAGCTCTGTTAAATATTAAAAACTCATATTATAAAACCTCTGTAGATTGTATACAATATGGGGAGTTATAGTTAGAAAAAAAAATCCAAAGTAGTTCTAAAATACATATTTTGCTTACCCATAAAGCAGTCAAAATGAGGCTAATGCGTTACTGCCATAGGCAGTATGCTACTTTGTCAATAATAACACAGACTTGCAATATTTATAATTTTTGATTTTTCTGTCTCTGCTTACTTCTTCTACACAGCCAGATACATTATTTTCTTTGATCATCCCAGCAAAGCTCTTATGGGCAGATTAATTATTGGTGTTTTTATTTTATAGACAAGGAAGCTGAGGCAGAAAATTTAACTTGTAGAAAATAGCTGAGATAATAGCGAAAGGAACAATGGATTTGGAGTCAGTAGGTGTAGGTTGGGTGCCATGTCTGCTTCCTTATGAATTGAGTGATTGTGGGTTAGTGGAAGTCATTTAACTTCTCTGAAGGAACATCAGTTTACATAATCTGTTAAGGAGGTATAATCATGTCTGATTACATCTCACAGGCTTGTTGTGAGGATTCAAAAGATAGACATGACATGCTTTGTAAACCAATGGCCTCGTGTTGGCTGTAGTCATTTTTTTAAGTGAAATCGGGTGCTGTATTGCTTGTAATTAGTAGAAGTCAAAGATTATTATCCATGTCGGTCAACAGTCAGTAAGCATGTATTAAGCGCTTACTGTGTTCCTGTCACTGTGCTAACCACTGAGACTTCCAAGATTTCCCTCAAGGAGCTCATGGTGTAATCTTGTAAATAACCAGGTCATTGCAGTTATGTAGAGTAGATGGAAGGTGCAAGGAAGATCTGCACTGGCTTCATGGAGAAGGTCCCTGTTGGGTTGGGTCTCGAAGGAATCCAGGCAGATGCAGAGTGAAGAAGGAAGAACTATGTCAGCATGAGTCCCGGCTAGCAGGAAGGCTTGAAGTTAGATGTTGGGAACAGCATACAAGCCAGTTTAGGAATAACAGGAGAGTAAAGTCTAAAACCATTGGAAAAGGTAGGAAGGAGACAGGTGATAATGAAGGCTAAGTGCCAAAAGAGTACTTTGCACTGCATCTTGGAAAAAGCAGGGATCTAGTAGAGTTTGTTGGGGTGGGGGGGAGAGAGAGAGAGAGAGAGAGAGAGAGAGAGAGAGAGAGAGAGAGAGAGGAAATATTGAGGAAAATATAATGTGCTCTGGTTTGGATATGCTGATTTTTGGGATGTTTTTGGGATAGCCAGTAGAAGATATCCAAGAGATATATAGGGATGTGGATTTAGTTCAGGAGAGACTAGAATTAGATATATAGATCAGGCCATCATTAACATAGAGATGGTAATCGAACTCATGAAAGCTAATAAAATCACAAGTGAAATACAGGATAGACTAGGGAAAAGGGAAAATGGTCCAGAAGAGAGCCAGGGTGCATGTGTGGTTGGGGAGGGGGGATATACATTTAATGGCCATGGATAAAGAACCAGTTGGCACATAGTAAGAACTACATAAATGTTGGTTATGTGGTTACTATTATTATAATATTATTATTATTATTATTAGAGAAGGACCAGGAGTGTGCCCCTGTCATGAAAACCAGGTGGAAGAGAGTCTCTTGATGCAGAATAGCATCAACAGGGTCAGAAGTAGGCAAGAAATGGAGAAACGTAAGGACCAATAAAAGATCATAAGATTTGGCAATTAAGAAATCCTCCGACTTAAATCCAAAGAGGGGTTTGAGGATACTTTGAAGAAGGGATTTAGTGTAGGTGTCAGGAAACATAAATGATTTTTAATGTTTGATCATCAGATATTTACATCTATCTACGTTTTCTTGTATATTATTTCATATTGTATTTATATTTTGAATATTTCAGGTATTTTACTGCCAAGTATATAACACAGAATGTCTTTTCTTAGCAAGACCATAAATCTATGTGTATTTTCTTAAATGCACAACTGAGTGCTAGGTGATCTGCTGGGTGCTAGGGGTACAAATAAAAAGAATGAAGTAATCCTGACAACTAAGGAGGTGGTTGAAAGGCCGACAAAGATGTTATCTTCTGTTTCCATACCCTGACCAGGTAATGATAGTAGCAAAAAAGGTAGCTATTTAAATATACCCTTTTAAAGCCTGGAAATATAGAGAGCAGAGAAAAGTTGTAATGGGCACAGTCGGAGAAGAAATGGTGATTTAATGTAATAATAAACTCAGACATGCCACAGATATTTGTACATGGTGTCAGCCCTAAGCATTGTACAAAATGCAGAAATCACTGGGCAAAATGTGACCGAGAAGACTTGCCTATTTCCCAGCTCTCTCTGACTCAGTGTCACAGCATTACTTTATTTGAGATGCTGTGACTTCCCAGAACATCCGATCCCTCATCTCTGAAAGTAATTATTTGAACCTAGGCCAAAGCCAAGCAGAAATCATTTCTGTAATATTTATTGTTTTTTGAAGTATAATGCCAAAGCTCGCCTCCATTATCATGGATAATTAGAATCAACTCTAGAGATGGCCAATTTTACTTCTTGCCCGTTCATTCACTTCCTGGTAGTCATTTAGGTATTGAAGGATTACATAGTTCTTTGAGACTCTACGGGGTATCATTTGTGGAGCTTCATTAATAATATGCTTGAAGATCATATTATAATTGCCAGTTTGAGGAGAATTTAGGAAAGTACACTAATACTCATCTGAAAGTCCAGCTAATTATGAATTAAATTTTAAACAACGATTTTTATGTATCATCATTTAAAAACAAAATATAAAAAAATGGCATGGTACCAAACTCCCTTTTCAACTGTGTAACAATTGTGGATAATCCCCACATTGAACTTGGGTCTTATAAAGGTTTTAGGAAGAAAGTTTTCAGCCCTGACATATTGTCACAGACCTCATATTTCAATGTCTATTTAAAATGGTATTGTCTTTTAGAACAGTAATCAGCTGTTTTGTGCGCCCACGACAAGCTTCATGAAATGTATTGGGAGAAGTAGTCTGAAACAGGGTCTCAACTCTACTTTATGAGATGATTGTGTTTTTGAAGGGATGGAAGACAGACCCCGGCACCAATTCTCAGGGGCAGAGACCCCGGGGAAAAGAAAGGCAGGAGAGAAATCTCCTCCAGGTTGCGAGGGCTAGGAAGGTTTTATATCTGATGCCTTCCCTTTTTAACTAGCTGCTTTTGCTAAGTTCAGATTTGGCCTTGTTCACTAGCTGTGTGACCCTGGGCAAGTCCCTTAACTCTGCCTCACTTCCCTCTTCTGTAAAATGAGCCAGAGAAGGAAATGGCAAATCACTCCAATATCTTTGCCAAGAAAACCCCAAATGGAGACATGAAGAGCAGGGCTGGACTGCAGGGACTAATTAACAACAGCAACCCTAGATGCTAAGGTCACTTGTTTTTTATATTGATGAAAAGGTTAGCTTTTTTCTTTATTTTTTTGTGACCTAATTGGAGTTACTTGACTTGCCCAGAGGCACACAGCTAGTAAGTCACAAGTGATGAGATCACATTTGAGCTCAACTGTCTTGACTCCAGAACTAGCTCTGTATCCCCTGCACTACCTGGAGGCCTCCAGAGTTAGCACCTTCTGAATTACAGTGTCTGGAGAAAAAAAAAAGTTCTGTTTGCCAAATCTTATTTATTCTGCTTCTCCCCTAGTTTTGGGGGAGAGAGAGGAAAAAATACTTGTCCATCCATATTAATAAGGCAGCATCTTAAGTATTTGAGTATCTGCTAAGTGGAATGTACTATGATTGCCATTGGAGAACTACAGAACTGCATAAAACTTAAAATTTCATCTTTCTCCTTAAAGGGTTTTTTCAGGAAGTTGAGAAAGTTGAAACATTTTTTTCTCCTCTTTGAAAGAAAACATGTAAATACCACCCCTGTCACCCCACCATTCTTGTATTCTGAGTTGAACATGGGAATGATGGATGTTAACACACACATGTACATCGTTACATGTATATAACACACATATACATATATTCATATCTATATTATGTAGATATATATGTATATATGACAGATCATTTGGGATTTTCTTATGAAAGATTATCTTTTTCTTTTATAATAATAAATTTTTATTTTTCAATATACATATAAAAGTAGTTTTCAACATCCATCCTTGCAAAATCTTGTGTTCCAAAGTTTTCTCCCTTCCTCCCTTCCCTACAGAGCAACTAATCCAATATAAGTTAAACATGTGTAGTTCTAAACATATATCCACATTGATTATGCTGCACAAGAAAAAAAAGGTCAAAAGGGGAAAAATGAGAAAAAAAACAACCAAAAAAACTAGTGAGAATACTATGCTTTGATTCACATTCAGTCTCCATTGTTCTCTCTGGATGTGAATGGTGCTTTCCATCACAGTTCAATTGGAATTGTCTTGAATCTCCTCTTGTTGAAAACAACCACGTCCATCACAGTTGATTAATGAAAAACGTTGACTAGGCTGTCAGAGGCACTGCCAAATGCTGATGATTTCTGTACTAGTGGAGGTGAAGATCATGCAAAAGCCATTCAGATTTGGCTTTTGAACCTGTCTTTGAGCTCCCATTTACATATTAGTTTGTTTGGTCTGTGACAGCGTGCTAAAATCAGTTAGAACCAAAGCCACTAAAACTGTAAATATGGATCCCTGTGGGCTTTTTGGGAAGCCACATGATAACATGGTATTCTATTGTATTTTTATTTATTTTGTTAAATATTTCCCAGTTATACTTTTATCTCATTCAAACTGCATTAAGAAAGTTGTGGACTGCATGCAGGCCCCAGGGTGTGTTTGTTGCTTCTAATTTAGGTATAAGGAGGTATCAGAATAATGAGTCACTGATTGTCATAGGAAGAACTGGGTACTATGCCCCTTTCCTCTCGCTTTGATCTTGTTTGTGGCCTTACTATGTAGTCTAATGTGGACCACTGCTGTTCTCTGGCCTCTCAAAAACCATATGGTCTTCCTTTCCCTTTGTCCTGATTTGCTTTTAAAAAGCATCTCTAATATATATATATATATATATACATATATATATTTATACATACACACACATATATAAATAATATAAATATTATACATATTGTTTTTATACCATTCATTTTGTGATATACCTCCTTCCCATGTTTACTTCACTCTTGTAAGAAAGAAAAATACTTCAGCAAAACCAACAGGCCTTAATATGTCCATATTTGACAGAGTTGCAACATCCCTAGTGGAATCATCAGATTTTGTGAGGGAAAGCCCCAGGGGCCTTGCTGAATGAGGGAAGCACCTGCTCCCTTTCCCTGCCTTCCTCCTCTCTGTGACTCCTACCCAGCCTCTACCAAAACCTTCATTATTTGCTGATGTTTAGACACTCATCTCTTTCCAAACTGGAATTTGCCCTTGACCTTGCTAGTACAGTGTGGCCCAGGTGGGGAGAAGGCAGTGAATAATCACACCACTTGGAGACGATGAGATGGGACTCTTTTGCATTTGTCTGTGATAGTCTGTGAACCCTCTGGTATCTACAAAGTGGGAAAGACCTTGGTCAGAGGTTGCCTTCCTTGAAAAGGCAGGAACTGCTTCCTTAGTGACTGCTTCAATGCAGAGAATAACAGTATTGATGAGTCCTTTGAAGGCTAGCAGAAATGGCATATGTGCATGCAGTATATAATTTATTATAATTTATATATTATTATATTAGTGGTTACATATATAGATTTAGAGATTTATTTTCTTTGTCTTTTATTTCAGAGGAGAGAAATGACTGGATCACTATTCTGCTAAATGCACTGAAATCTCAGCCACTTGTTCCTCAGTCTCGATCGGTTCTACCAGAGAAGAGTGGCTATCTGGAATTGAGAGGATACAAAGCTAAAATTTTTACCGTGTTGAATGGAAGCAATGTGTGGCTCTGCAAAAATGAGCAGGTGGGCATTGTTAAAGTAATTATAAATTATCTACATAATTGCTGTAATTAGAAATTGCCATCCCTTGGGACAACATGAACTACTGCACTTCAACTCTCTTACTCCTTATAGGCTCCTGCTAGGAAGTATTCTTTGCTCCTTTTGTGAATATTCCACCAGAGATTTTTATAAAAGCTTTTTTCTTCATTGTCCTCAATAAGGAAGCTATATAAAGCACATTTTGGTCTGGTCATCACCTTTTCCAGAAGTGAATAGAAGAGAACAGTCAGAATTAATTTTTGAAAAGTTCATCTTCAGCTAAAGCAACATAAATCCATCCCAAAGGCTAATTAAGAAGTGCTTAATCATTTTTTCTCAGATTCCAGCTGTTAATCAAACAGACATGGTTCTGTGCCTGCTGTGTTGTCCATGTGCCCCATTTCTGTTTAAAAAAAAAAAAACCATTGTGGTAGTTTCAACAGGTGTGTTTCTTTAACTGATAAAACCACTGTTGGTCAAGACTAGAAGGGACTGACTGAAGTTGAGTGGCTTTTTGGAAAGCAGCATTGAGGTGCTGATTTTAGTTTGATCATTACTAGATTTTGTTATTTTAAATAAATACATATTTTAGAAGTCTTTAAAGCAGCACTGAGGTGCTGAGTTCAATTTGTTACTGGATTTTGTTATTTTAAATAAATAAATATTTTAGAAGTCTAGTTGAAGTGCTGATTTTCTGTTTGATGTTTGACATTCAAATGTTATTAAAATGCATTTTACAAGTATATTTTCTTAAATAGAAGTTTTAAAATCTTTCTAAATTTTGATTTGCTATATTGGTAATGTAGGATCATTGATTTATAGCTGAAAGAGACCAATTTCTTCATTTTATAGATTGGTTAATGACCTATTGCTGTCTGATTGCTGATGATGTTCTCTTTTCATAATTTCTGCAGCCAAATGGCTCAGTTATTTTCTGCAGTCTAAATTTTTTTTTCTTTCTCTATTCTAATTTAAAAAGTAAGATGGGTTTTTAGTCTTATTCTTAGGATTAAGAATGTAATTTTTTTAATATACTTTTGTCTTTCATTTTCTTTTTCTTTTTTTAACCTGTCCCTCATCCAGGAATAAATGTCAAATGCTATATAAAAGATTTTTTGAGGGTCAGAGTTTTTTGAGAATACTTATTTAATGTTAATTCTCTTTTTAAAAGAAAATCCTGGCTGTCCTTTTAGTGTCTATTTGATTGTTTTGTTACTTGAATTTTATTTGTATCAATCTCTGATTCTGTTCCACTTAGTAGTCTGTACTCTATACTTTGCTGCCTCAGATTTTATATACCTCGATGAGGTAACCTCACATGCGCATGAGACAAATTGTACTTTCAAGACTCACTAATATTGTGTAAATACATATTGATTTCATTTTAAAGAATTTGTTTCATTTCCTATTCTGTTCTGCTACTGTCCTATAGACAGGATAGAATGTCCTATAAATGAACAAATGGTTATTAGGTGTGGCCATGTTAGATGAATGCTATTTCTTTGCCATTTTCTTTATCTGATCCATCATTTCCATGTGGGCAGGGGCACCAGCTCTTTCTCTGAACAAGCAGCTCCTCAAGAACTCCCTAGCATTTGTAGGTTCCGTTTAATTACATTTGAATCTTACTATACCAATAAACATGATTCAAAGGGGGAAATGTTTAAATAAGTTTCAAAAAGAAAGATTTAATAGAAAAATTCTTTAAAAAACCCCCCAAAACCAAAAAATTCCCCCCATAACAAATAAAAAAGCCCAACTCTTTCATCGTTGCCTAGTGCTAGGTAATTATTTTCTAATTTAAGATTATTTCTTCTTTTAACCAAGGAGGAAACAAATGCAATACTCTAAAATCCAGTAGAGGGCCTTAATGTTCTAAAAATCTTTCTTTTTGTGAAAGGGAAATTGTTGTTATCCGTAATTATAAAACAGATTCGCCAAAGATGTCCTGAGAGTCTGGCCATAACTATGCTAACGCCCCTGCCAGTGAATTTCCAAGATTATTGTTAATACAGAATGAGAATATGCTTCTTTAGTCAGTGTTTAGATGAGATGAGATCCAGATGATTTGCTTTTTTTATGTATGTCCCTAATTAAAATGAGAGAGAACTAGAAATGGGGCAAGAGGACATTATTCGACCCTTCCCGTTTCCTGCAGCGCTCTGTGAAACCACCAATGACTTCAGAATTTAGTGAATGCAGTAACAAAGAAGACTTTACTTGTATATTTTAAAAAAATCTACATGTTAAAACATTTATTTGTATTTTAAAATAATGTGGATATTAAAAAAAAAATAGTGATGTGTTTTTCCTAGTCTTATCATGTGATTAGATATCTGTGATTATATTCAGATAATTTAGTTGTGATGATGTGTTTGAAAGAATGTTTTCTGGTAATTTGATCACGATTCATTAGTCTTAACATTGGAGAACATCTAAAATTAAGCACCAGTCCAAGCTGTTGTGCTTTTTGTGTGGAGAGAATAGAGGGACCGTCTCATGAATGTTCCCTTATTCTTTTCTTTCCTTTTTTCTTTCTTTCTTTCTTTTTTTTTTTTTTAAAGGAAGTATGGGGGAGTAGATAAGGATGTTTCAGATAAGATAAATAGGTTTGGAAGGATAGAGTGAGAATTAGGTACATTTCAGTATTGGTTCATTAACCCTCAAGTGAACATTTACTTTGTTCTCCCATCTGGAAGGAAGAAAGGGAACTTTCAGATACCACTTGGGGAATCTGTTCCTTCAGGATTCCTTATTCTATGGAATTAGAGAAGAAAAGATTGAAAACAGAGGGGCTTCAGATTTTTATATCATTCCTCCTTACCTGTTCACTTTTTTTAAATGACTCAGATGCTTCTTGTAAGTCTCCTTCCCTTTCTCTTTTTATCTTTCTAGTTAACACTCCATCTGCTAATATAGTTAGCCCTTCTTTATAACAAAGAAAATAATTAAGCAAAACCAATTGAGACTGACCTTCTCTATCTTTATATTCAGCATTTTAAGTCCTTTTGCCCCTGATAGGGCAAGATACTTTTAATCAGCTGTTCTTTAGAACCAGATTTGGTGATTGAAGTTACTTATTCTGATTTTCTTATAATTTTCTTTTTTATGTACCTTGTTGTATGTATAACATTTCTTTAATTCTGCTTATATTCATCATATCTTGTGGTCAGTAATTCATTATATTCATGAATTACACTCTGATAAACCATTCTCCAGGGAGTTGTTGCCATGATTTTTGGTACCACAGAAATGATTACTGTGAATATTTTGGTTTATATAAAGAGATCTGTCTTTTCTTTCTTTGAACTTCATATGAACAGTAACCTGATATTTGGGGTCAAGATTTATAAACAATGTTGTGATATTTGTCCTCTAATTAAAAATTATCATCAGAAACAGTTCCATCACTTTAATGATCAGTTATTTTAATTTGTGTTTTTCTTAATAGTAATTTGGATTATGGTCCTCACATGCTATTGCTAGTTTTCAATCCTTCCCATTAGCATGTTGAAATAATATAGGATGACAGTTTTTTAGGTGAGGGCCAAGAGCAACCTTGCACAGGGATCTTGACCACAGAATTATATTTTGGGGAAAATTGCTATAGCAATATTTTTTTGGTACATTGGGAAACTAAACTCATTTGATGGATGGATCCAAGAAAGTTGCTGTGGTTGGTTATGTTATAATGAAACTCAACTGCATTTTAGTTCATTTTCCAACAAGTATTTGAAACAGTCGTTTTATACCAAATTATTTCTAACTTAGGATACTGTAGGTCCTTAAGCCTCTATGTTCCAATATGAACTTACCCATGACATTTTCTGTGTAAAATTTTCTGGCTAATTAGGTAGAGAGAGCATAATTGAATGCTGTTAGCATATTAATAACTAACTTTAAGAAGAATGATGACGTACAGCTTAATAATATATAAATTGAAGGTGCTGTACTTTTTCATCCTGTGAAGTATGGTGATGAAAAATTTTCTTATCGGCTTGAAGGTTAAACATGCATAATTTACATGTATTAGTATAGAACTTACCATACCAAATTAATTAAGGTATTCAGTTGAACTTGTACAGACTTGAATACAGACATGATTTCATTCCTTTTAAGTGTACTTCACATTATCAACTTTATTCCCTACTTGAGTTAGAGTCTCCTGGGGCTTAGGTTATTCCCTGAGATTTTAAAATAGCATTAATTCTTTTTTGCCTTTCCATAGAATTTTCTGTATAAAATTATTGCCTTGGGTGTGGAATTTAATCTATACATTTTCAACTTGTGAGGTAGCCATAGTATAAACAGCCTAAGGTTTCTTTGCATAGGTAATTTAGTTCCAGAAGACTTCCTGGGTGCTGAACCACCTTCTTGTAGCCTGAAATAGTCTATTGAACTTGTAAAAGAACTTAATCACCTGGCCTAGTTTCTATACTGGGCTCAGCATATTTGGTAAATGTTTCCTAAAGGGAAAACAAAATATCGTCAGTAGTAAACATTTTAGGAATACCTCCCGGGTGTTTACACTTTAACCTTCTGTAAAACATTATATATTTCTTTTAATTCATTACCCTTCCTATATTAGAACTTAGTGGATTTTCTCCATGATGTTGAGTGTGTGACATACTATTATTGTATTTCAGTTGATGATGCTTAACGGCATGGTAAAAATTGACAAGAAAACAGAATGGACATACAGTTTCTTTATATATTCCTAAATATCTGGCCTAAGTTTCCAGTTTTTTTATTTAGCACATTTCTTTCTTTTTTACATTTTCTGGAAATCCACTTTTGGAAGTTGAATTTGTAGAGGAGATCTTTCTATATCACTGAGGAAAATGGAAGCATTTTTCCACGACTCCCTCCTTAAAATCCTAAGAACTTAGCACCATTGCCTTTTTTTTTTGTTTGTTTGTTTTGTAATATTGCTTGTCTCCTCTCTCTAAAAGAAGAATCAGTGCTCCCAGCTAATCACTGCACCCTGCACCCTACTTCTAACAGAATTTGCTCTAATAAATATCCTGGTTTCTGCCAATCACACCACTATTTATTTAGCCGCTAATCTTTTGAAACCTCATTATTGCATTTGCCCCTCATGTTTCCTCCCTTTCTTCCATTCTCCAGTCACAGAATGACAGAATATAGCAGTTCACCACACCTCCAGAAATATGTCTACTTAACAAGTCGGTGTGGGGCTGCTTCTTGAACATGTCCAGTGGAGAAGTTGTCACCATTTCTGAAGTCATTGCGTCCCACTTGGGAATAGCTTTAATTGTTAGGAGTTATTCCAGCCACAGAATCACAGAATTTAGTGGTTCATCCTATCTCCTAAAATGTATCTACTTAGCAAATAAATGCAGGGCTGTTTCTTGAACACATCTGATGGAGAAGAAGTCACCATTTCTGAAGTCATTGCGTCCCACTTGGGAATAGATTTAATTGTTAGGAGTTATTTCTTATTCTGACCCTAAATACTCCTTTGTGCTTTTTCCTGATTCATTCTGCTGATTCTTTTGGCTGATCAGTTATGTCACCCCTGTTGGAACTTGGTGCTTCTTCCCTCACTGTGCCTTTGTAGGGATATCGAATTGTTCTAGAGGTCCAGAACTGTTACTTTGGTTTGGTCTTTTTTTTTTTTTTGGCTGAAGCAATTGGGGTTAAGTGACTTGTTCAGAGTCACACAGCTAGGGAGTGTTAAGTGTCTGAGACCAGATTTGAACTCAGGTCCTCCTGACTTCAGGGCTGGTGCTCTATCCACTGCGTCATCTAGCTGCCCCATTTTGTTCTTTTTTTGTAAACTCTGCACATAGCACAATACTTACAAATGAAGTTGACTGTAACATTCTTTAAAAATTTGAAGACAAATGATAGAAATTAGACAATTATCTCTCACCATTGCTCTTTCTTTTCCTCTCCCTTCCTCTCCTCTTCTCCGTGGATAGAAATGTGTTATAATACAAATCCTGCCCTAACCTTGCTCTTACCTGAGTTTTAGATTAATGTCAAAGGCACATTTCCTTGGTTAGTCTGAAATAATGCTATTTGAAAAACAATTCAGCTATCTGTTATGTTTTAAAACCTTCTTGTAAATTTTCTCTTAATGAGCTTGTCTCACCACTTGCCAATTTAATATTAGTTCTCTATAACTTTAATTTTCTTTTTCTTTTCTTTTCTTTTTTTTTTTTTTTTTTTGCTTTTTTGCTAAGGCAATTGGGGTTAAGTGACTTGCCCAGGGTCACACAGCTAGGAAGTGTTAAGTGTCTGAGACCAGATTTGAACTCAGGTTTTCCTGACTTCAGGATTGGTGCTCTATCCACTGCGCCATCTAGCTGCCACATAACTTTAATTTTCTAAGG
>JAJPUD010003190.1:188497-241503 GCA_023553655.1 Myrmecobius fasciatus | reverse complement strand
TACATCCCTTGATGGTTTTCAAAACACATTCGTGCACCTGAGATCCTTGGAGCTTCACAGCAACTCAGGGAGGTAGATGGTCATTAGCACACCCGTTTTATAGATGAGAAAACTTAGTCCTTGAGATGTTTAAATGGTTTTGATTGTTCTCTTGCACAAATGTTTTGCTGTAATATATCTGATGGTACCATATATGATAACTGCGATTTCTGTTTACTTTAGTTGTGTATTCTCTCCCTTTGTGTAATGATAGAACTTATTCAAAATAGAAATAACACTTTAATTGAGGAAGGAATCAAAATAATTATAGAATTACTATAGTAGAGGGGGTACCATGCTGGGTTTTCTCAGAAATAATCTAGGTCACTGCCTAGTATTAATCGTAAGAAAAATTGCCTTATTCTTTTAGCCCTTTTTTTAAAACAAAACACTGCAGTGCTGTTAATATCAGTGAAATTAAATTCTGCTTCTTTAATATTTAACATGTAATGCTGGCTTAAGCCATTTTAATTACAATTTTTTATGTATGTCATGTTACAATTTCATGTTGTCTTATCTCAAAATGGTAGAATCTTTTTTGAACTAAAAAGACAACGGGAATTTTAAGCGGCTTGTTTTTCTAATATTATCCTATGATATCCAATATCCTGAATTTTATCTAATATTAATTATTCAATAAACCTAAAGTGCTGACTTTGTAAATCACCACGTTATTACTTCACGTTATTTAAAAAATCAGTTGCCCATTTACCTACCTATTTTTGAAAAATTGAGGCATCATTTAATAACATCTCCCAATATCTCCAGAGAGTAGTTCTTAATCAGACATACTTTGAAGATGTGTTTGTTTATTTGTATATGCATTGCTTTATCTTCTAAAATTTTTGATTCCTGGCAATAAGAACTATCGTCTTTTGATTTTGAATCTCTAGAATACCTGTGGTACGTAGTAGATACTTTATAATGCATTTTGATTAATTTGAATCATTTTTTGAGAAATGCTTCTATTTCCTGTGTTCAGACAAAAAAGTGTCATTCTTTGCTTCTTTAAATTTCTTCTCACCCCCAATCCCTGGTTTCCTTTTATATTTTTTCTCAACAGTTATTAGAACCTGAAAGAAATATTACCTGAGGGAACATATAAGGTTCTCTTTAGGAAATGGGAACCAGTAGTCAGCAAATAAGAAATCTTATATAGAACTTGATGAGAAAGTCAACTTCCTTCTCCCATTCACTCTAGTATTATTTCCATGGTGGTACAGTTGATATAAAAGATCTCCCCAAAGTCTCTGATGTTCTTACCAGTAAATGCAGATCATGGGAAACTAAGCATAGACTTAGAGAACATAGGAGGCAATGGGTAAAACTTCAAGCTCGTCCTGGAAGTTCTTTTGTCTTTTGCTACTCTCCTTATTAAGATTTTGTGCTGCTTTTCTTCCAGAATGGATCTGACTTTATCATCTGTCAGCAATTCTGGGGCAGCTGAATGGCACAGCAGATAGAGCACTGGCATTTGTAAATTAGTAAATTTGACATTTACTAGCAATGTGAACCTGGGCAAGTCACTTAATCCCATTTGCCTCAGTTTCCTCCTCTGTAAAATGGGCCAGAGAAGGAAATGGCCAACCATTTCAGGATCTTTGCCAAGAAAACCCCAAATGGGGTCTTGAAGAGTTAGATATGACTGAAAAATGATTTTTACCAACAGCAAAACTTGCAAAACCATTGCAGTGTTGCCAGTCACTGTTGTTCTGGAGATGTTGCTAGGGTGCCAGCGAGAAAAATTCATTTCCTTTAGTTTTTGAAAGTTCACAAGCTTGTTCTCTGATTCGGGGAAAAAGGAAATAAGTTCTCCTTAAATGGACAGAGCTGGAGGCTTCTGCCAGTAAGCATTGAGGTGCCTGAACAAATTGCCTCTACCAATTTGAATGGAATTCTAGGGCAGTGCCACTTGTAGTTATTTCAGTGACTTCCAGTGACATCTGAACTCTATCAATAAGAGATAAGAACGAGATTAAAAATAATAGTAATTAAAACAATAAGGTAGAAAAGGATTTGGGGGCAAGTTGCTATTCTGCTTGATAATGCTAACTAGACCATTGCACAGTTATTTTAAAATAAATGCTTTTTTCCTACTTATTTGGATGTATGCTTAACGTCTGGAGAGTCCCTGAAAGCTTTCTTGCGACAATTCTACTAGGAAATAGAATAGTGGAGATGACATATATTTCATCTTATTATCATAATATTTTGATTTCTTATGTTAGTTTTTTATGTTTTCCAAGTTTGTGAGTCCACTTATCTTGAAGATTGTATTTGACATGGAAACACCTATTAAAAAAGTATACTTAAGTTTTTATGAGTTACTGTTATGTTCAGGCAGTTATGGGCAATAATTTGATGTGTAGTAATAGAATAGTCCAGTTCTATTTATTGATTTATTGAATTTTCATTATATTGAATATTGAGAGGTCTAATTCTTTTTATCAATTTACTGATTGAGTTCTCTAGGATATTTTTGGATCCCTCATCTGACATATGGTATAATGGAAAGTACAGTGACTTTAGAGTTGGTTATTGTATATTCCATCTTTGACCCTTAGTTACCCATATGATGTTGAAAAATGAAACTGAACTATGAAACCAGGACATTGGACTAGATGGGTTCTGGGCTTCCTAGGAATCTGTTGTCCTTTTATCTAAAACATTTGAGATTTGTTTTTGTTGTGAAGATATTTGTCATCCCTCAATTCGTGGAAGGTAATGAGCTTTTGATATAATTCTAGCTCTTGAGACATGTCTTACAAATTTTTCAGTAGGCGTTAAGTTTTTGAAGCCTCTAGTAATGTGTGACAGAGTTTTTGTTTCCTTGCATAATTTTCATTGATTACTATCTTGATCCCTATGTCTTGGCTCTGTAATTTATAATGATGATTGCTTACTTCTTACTTCCCATAAACCCATAAATCCACATGACTAAGCTGTCTTTTGGACACATCATTATTGACATATTGTTAGCCTAGTTCATGCAGGCATTTGTCCTGTTGAGACTTTTTTGGTTCTACTCTTGATTTTAGTTGTTCCATAAGGCTCCCAACTCCATGAACTGGGCTCAGATTGGGACTGACCCACTTTATTTTACTTAGTGTGAGACCCAACGTATCAATCCCTAGACATTTCTATCCAAGCTACCCTGTCATCCTTCCCCACCCCATCATTAAAATGAGCTCTTCAAGGGCAAGGACTATCTTGTTTGCTACCATCCTTTGAACATTCTAAGTCCATAATAAATAATATTTCCATCCATTCATCAATCTGCAAGTAAAATCACTTTCTGTTATGTTTGTCAAATCTAATGGTATTATTTCTATTGATAAAAAGAAGGAAACAAACATGTCCTTCCATGGGCTAAGCCCTGGGGCAACATAACAAACAAAGTCGGGTCTGTTGGAAGCCAACTTGTTAACAGGAGCTGAAAATCAAGGTGGCGTTGGGGGTTAAAGGCATGAATCCATAGTTCAGAAGTCTAATAAGTCAGAAGTAGATACAAGAAGGTTATGCAAGCTGATTGTCCCAGATCTCTCTAGAAAACAGAATTTAGGAGGAACTATTGAGAGAAAGGGGCCAGTCTCATAGAAGATGATTCCACAGTGAGGAGAATTTTGATTTGCTTGGATTAGTTGTATGTTCCAAAATAAGGAAATGCTCTGAGGAAAGCTTTCAGGCAAGAAAACGAGATGGTTTTTTGAAATCTGAAAGTCAAGAAGACTCTACACTGACCTCACTTTTTTACTTTTTTTTTTTTTTTTTGCTGAGGCAATTGGAGTTAAATGCCTATTTGCCCAGGGTCACACAACTAGGAAGTATTAAGTGTCTGAGGCCAGATTTGAACTCAGGTCCTCCTGACTTCAGGGCTGGTGTTCTATTCACTGCACCACCTAACTGTCCCCAAGGATGTATTTTTTTTTAACAAAGTTTTTAGGTTTTTGACTTGTTTGTTACATCTGAGAATTTCAGTGTTTTTTTTTATGGTCAAGTGTTGCTTTTTTTGGATGATGGTTAAATGTCTCAGTATTTCATGATTATATTTTCCGAATATATTGTGGTACATATTACATAATTCTGAAATCATGAATTAAGATTAATGTTAATTGCTTAAACATAGTATTACTATTTGACTGATTTCAGGATGCCAGTAAGTCTCTTAACATATCTACCCATATATAGCTTTATCCTGAAAATCCAGAATAACAGTTACAAAGGTATTTTTAAGTATCAACCTAATCATCTATTGGATTAATTTGACCTCTTGAATCAAACTCAAAGTCACTAGTCTTTGTCTTTCCTTTCATTAAAAAGTTTCACTTATCAAAATAATACATTTTGATATCATAAAAGATAGATTCCATGATGTGAAAAGACTATTTGATGTTCTGCTTCCTCCTCCTCAGCTGGAGTCATTGAAGTTAATATCATCCATGTATATCAAATGATTATAAAGTTGAATATTTTATACTTTATTCTATCTGTGAGACATTAATAGAGTTATGTGGTTAACCATAAGCCATTATAACTTGAACCAATAAGGAGCTCAAACTGTCACCGAAAAAGGCTTCAGACCAGTTATGCTGTTGATGCTCTACATGTAGGCTTTCTCTTAAGGAAACTGAAATGAAACTTGTATCAGAGAGGAAATTGGGTAAAGTGATTTATTAGCACCTCGGGTGACACTCTGAAGTCCTTGAGCTAGTAATCAGACTGTATCCATTTCCCTCCACCTTCTAATTTTGATACAGTGATTTGATGTGTGGGTAGAGTTAGGGATACATTGTGGCAGAGAAGAAAGCAGCATATTGGAGGGGGTGCCCCAAGTTCTTCTGGTCTGGCCAAGCTCTAAATCTGGTGTTTCCTGGCGCCAGAGTCACATCTGTTTATAACAAATGTTTGAGCAATGGGTTCTAACATTCCGGGCACCAAAATCTGGCATTTGGTATTTTCAACAATAGATTGAAAGTTTCAATAAACATGAGATGGGTTTTTTATCTTTATGAATATGAAGTAAAATATGAATATTTTATTTCTCATTGTAAATGTTTTTATATTAACTTGATAAATCTAAATTAATTTTTTTGCTAAATTTTATTGCTTGTAAACTTGTAACATAATTTTGAAGACCCTTTGAGTGTAAAAACATTTGCTATATAAGTGGAACTTTAGAAAGCCACACACTTATATTTGATGTTACACCCCAATGATACTTATTATGATTGTTTTTTAACCTTACGCGAAGAAATATTTCCCTAGATGTTATCATGAAGATTGTATGGAAAGAGCTTTGCTATCATGAATAGATTAGATACCTTAGTTAGAATTTGTGTATGAAAGTAAATTCTGTGTATAAAACCCTATTTAGTACTTAGAATCTTTTTAAAATTGATAAGATGTTCCCAATGATGCTGTAGGCACAGTAGCAATGTTTTAAAGAATATCTTAGTGCATGCTAAGAATTATTTAGTCTTTAGGCATTTGTGCACAAAGCCTGAAACATAAAAACCTCCCTATGAAAGTTTTCCAATGCAATATATATTTTTTTTGCCTATACATATATAATATAGGCCTACCTATATCATCTATTTCTTTTTTTTTATTATTAATACTTTTTATTTGCAAAACATATGTATGGGTAATTCTTCAACATTAACCCTTACAAAGCTTTCTGTTACAAATTTTTCCCCCCTACTCCCCACCCCTCCCTTAGATGGCAGGATATCCACTACATGTTAATTATGTTAAAATACTTAAGAAATCGAATATATGTATACTTATTTCCACACATCATTTTTGTGCAGGAGAAATCGTATCTACAAGAAAGAATAATCAGATAAAGGAAATACAACACAAGCAAACCTCAATAGAGAACATGAAAATGTTATTTTGTGGTCCACATTTCACATCCCTCTCTCTGGGTGTATATGGCTTTCTTCACTGAACAATTGGAACTGATTTGAAGCATTTCATTGTTGCAGAGAGCCATGTCCATCAGAATTGATCATCATGTAATATTGTTGTTGCTGGGTATATTGATCTCCTGGTTCTGCTCACTTCACTCATCATCAGTTCATGCAAGTCTCTCCAGGCTTCTCTGAAATCGTCCTGTTGGTCGTTTCTTACAGAGCAATAATATTCCATAACATTCATATACCATAATTTATTCAGCCACTCTCCAGTTGATGGGCATCTATTCAGTTTCCAGTTTCTAACCACTACACAAAGGGCTGCCACAAACAGTCTTGCACATGTGGGGTCCTTTCCTTCCTTTAAGATCTCTTTGGGATATAGGCCCAATAGAAACACTGCTGGGTCAAAGGGTATGCACAGTTTGATAACTTTTTGAGCATAGCTCCAAATTGCTCTCCAGAATGGTTGGATCCGTTCACAGTTCCACCAACAATGTATCAGTGTCCCAGTTTTCCCACATCCCCTCCAACATTCATCGTTATCTTTTCCTGTCATTTTAGCCAATCTGACAGGTGTGTAGTGGTACCTCAGAGTTGTCTTTATTTTCATTTCTCTGATCAATAGTGATTTGGAGCAACTTTTCATATATATCATCTATTTCTTGAGGGAAGATAGTACTGTGGTGATTTCATAGATTATCATTATTTTTTGGGACATTAGCATCTATGTAGTCCAAACTCCTCCTTTTTTAGATGAGAAAATTGAATTCTATGGACTTGTATCATAAACTGGTTACAGTTTTAGGTCTAGAGTCCAATCTCCTGCTATTTGATGTCTTCCTTTTCTCATCTTGTTTATTAAAAATAACAAAAAATAAAAAATTCATAGTTAATTAGCATTAGTGAGCTGCATAGCAGGTATTCACTGAGAGAATAAGAATGTATGAAATTGCTCAATGTAAATATCTTCTATTAGAAAAGGGTTCAATTCTCATTTAGACAAGATTTTTTGAAAATAGCAAAATTCATTATTTGATTTCAAATAGCACTATTAGTACAAAATGCCTTCAGAATTATTTTTAAAAATCTTAATTTCTGTTTAAAATATTCTCCTAATTTTAGTCTATTTTGATGGGTGAAAACAAATTCTATTTTTTTAGTTTGTTTTAAAAATACATGCATAGTTTTCAACATTCACCCTTGCAAAATCTTGTGTTATAAGTTTCCCACCCTCCCTTTTACTTTCTCCCTTAGACAGCAAGTAATCCATAATATGTTAAACATGTGCAGTTCTTCTTTACATATAAATTCTATTTGAAATTTTATACATAATGCCTTGTCATTTTATAACTGAAATAAGAAAAATATTAGTTGGTCAAATAGTTATTTTTATTGAGGATAGTTACAGTTAAATGATGGCCAGTCTTGTTTTAAAATAGCTTTTATAATTTTACATTTGTATGTGTTATATATTATATATTTTTCTATCTAACTATATATATGTATATATGCATACATACATACATGAAAACAACTTTTCCAAAACTGTCTGTATTTCTAGTAATGTTTTTTCATGTTAGCTCATGAAACTTTTAGGCTTCTCTGAATTAAACTTGCATAAAAAGATCAAACCTTAGAAAGTAGGAAAATGCAAATAATTTTGATAAAGCTTATAAAATGCTTCCTGAAATCCCTTTTTGCCCATTTATTTACAAGAAGCATTTATAAATATGTAGTCATGAATATTTCTTAATATCCAGCAAGATCTTGATTCTTTGAACCTAAATGATGTAGAAACAAGTATTGGCTTAATAGCTTTAATTGTTGTTCCCAGACAATAGAACATTTTATTTGGGGGGATTTCATAGTTTTGCCAGTACGCATTTAATGTAAGGCATTTCTAATCTAAAGCATTTCCCAGGATTAATTTTTCAAATACTTTCTTAAATTAATTTTGGCTCTAACTGTCTATATGAAATTATGTAGTCACATTTCTTGGTATAACTAATTTTGTTTCATAATTTGAATGTGACTAATGATTCCTTTATACACATTATGAAAAATTAGCACAAATATTCTTAGTATGATGATAAAGAGTTAGGAAATGAAACTAATTGATATGAAAATGAAAAGGTGTTAATTGAGAGATCCCGTATGCAGTTTTTGTATATTTGCGTCTATATAGCTCACAGAACTTAAAAACTTGAAAAAACCTCCCAGAACTTTTAATCTAACCCATACTTGAATGGAAATCTTTTTTTTATAACAAAATTGACAAATAGTCATCCACTCTCTGCTTGAACGCATCTTGATGCAGAGAAAACCTTGTACTCCCAGTACTCTTTTGAAATTGTTAGGAAGCTTTCCCTCCTGTCTATGTGAAATCTTTCTTTCTGCACCATCCTCCATCTTTCCTACTTCTGTCCTTGAGCCCTTAGAACACCTCTAATGTCTTTTACTTATCACTGGCTTTCAAGGACTTAGAGAGTTGGGAGTGTTTAAATGTGGAAAGAAAACTGTCAGAGTTTTATTTTGTTTTGTTTTGTTTTCAAAATAGCTGGGTTTTGTTTATAGTTTCTAATGGGTTTATAAAAATGAACTTTTAAATCAGCCTTTTGGAACTTTTTTGTCTGAAGTTTATGAGGTCCTTTGGAAAGAATAATTTGGCCTTGAATCCTGTCCATCATCAAATTTATTACAGTGGAATGCATAAAAATCATTTACCTGAGAGGGACTATTTTTTCCATAAAGGACTTTAATATAAATAATGATAGGGATCTTATTGTAGTTGGCTTTTAACTAAGGTTTCAGATTTATTCTCTGGTCATGAGGAAACCTATTGAGCAGAGAAGACCAGTGTCATGTATTAACATGATCAATGCAACAAGGGAAAGGGATAAACATTTCAATGAATGTCTTCTCTTAGTAGTTGTTGTTCAGTCATGTCTGTTTCATTGTGATCACATGAACCAAAGCACTCCAGAATTTTTCATTCTTTACTATCTCCTACCAAAGTCCGTTCACACTCCTATTCATTGTTTCCATAACGCTTTTCTCTCCATTTCATTCTTTGCCATCCTTTATTCCTTTTGTCTTTAGTGTTCCTCCTCACCATCAGGATCTTTGCCAATTAATTCTGTCTGTCCATTATATGGCCAAAATAGTTAAAATTCCTTTCCATACTGGTCCTTCCAAAGTATAGTCTGACTTCTTTAACTATTAAGTGATTTGCTCTCCTTGATTATTCCATAGTCCACTGAACAATTTGGCAATTTGGTCTCCACTTCTACCTCTTTGAAACAAGTGTGCTCTTCTGGTAATTTTCAGTTCACATATTGCTGAAGTCTTGCAGAATTTGTAAGAATTGCAGAATTTTAAGCATTGGCCTTTGGTGGGTGAGATGAGCTTGCAATTAATTGTTTGGTAATTTGAATAATCTTTGGCATTATTCTTCTTTAGGACTGGGATGCAAACTGTTTTTTTTTTTTGTTTGTTTGTTTTTTTTGTTTTCCCCATTCATTAGCTACTGTTGTTTTCCAAATTTGCTGGCATATTGAGTACAGCACTTTAACAGCATTATCTTTTAGGATTTTAAATAGCTCAACTAGAAATCTGTTACCTCCACCAGCTTCATTGTTATTACCAGATATTATCTAGGTATTTATCTACCAGATAATACCTTAAATCTACTTATCAGTTCTACTTCATATTCATAAGGGATATTGTTTAGATCATATCTCTATGATCCAATGGCATTAGTAGAGCCTTCTTCAAGTATGAAGGATAAGTCCTTCAGAGTTCATTCTCTTTTAAAAGTCTTATGTTACAAAGCTTTTTCACTGTTTAATCATATAGGAACATACTATTCAGCAAGAATCATTAGAAGTTATTTTCAAATTTGTAAGAGTTAATGCAATTTAACTTAACCATTATAAAGAAGAAAAGAATATGGTGGTTGTGATAGCTATCTTAAAGGTTTTTAAAGAGCTTTGGGGCTGTTATATGGTGGAGAGATTAGATATGTTAAACTCAAAGAGCTAAAAGTTGCAAAAAGAACAATTAGTCCTTGATATAAGGGAGAAAATTCCTTTTTGGGCTATCAAGACATGTAATAAGCTGCTTCTGGGAGTATTACTAGGTTGGAGGCCCAGTTTACTTAAAGAAAGAATCTAGCTTATGGTACATGTTGAGTATAACTTCCTGTGGTCTTCCTTGTTCCCCTTTGGAGATGGTCCAAATGGCCTGCACTGAGTTGGGGGATTGTCGGGTCTCAATAACTATCCTGTGTCTGAGTTATTGAGACTTTAAAAGGACATTGGAAGCTGTCCTGGACAGAACAAACTTCCTTCCAATAGGTAATCAGGATAGCCCCATGACATATATATGGCAGTTTTTACCTACTCCTCACCTCAGTTGTGGTCTTCCTCAAGGAGTGAGTTGTTTCCCTTTCCTGGAACTCTTTGCTCAGATTCTAGATAGATTTTGTCAGAGAGTATTTGTATGTATATGGGGGGGGGGAGGAAGAGTTTGGACTAAACTGATGTCCATCCAACTTTGAAATTTCATGATTTTATGATTCTTCCAAATTTGAAAGCCTAAATTAGATATCTTTCCTATCTATTAAAATGGGACCTAAATTTACATTGCTAGAGAATAGGGATCCTGGATCTTTTGATAGATTACAGAACCATTGAAATCTCACCTAAAACTTAAGGAGGAAAAACATATGGAAAGGAAGTGCATGAACCATGATGAGAATCATTATCTTTTCCTTGAAAACAAAGAAAAGGGCATGAGAATATTTGAAATTCTGTGTCATTTACTCAAAAAACAACACAATTCTTGCACCTCTACTTATCTGGAAGCAAGTGATTCATATCTTGAATAGCATATAAATGAATGTGGTAGTGAAGGGTGAAGATGGAAAAAGATGTTCCTTTGTTGTGCACTTCATCTGGTGGTTTTTGAATCTTTATGTTTTTCTCCAAGAGAAAATGCCACATATTTTTACATTCCTTCTTTGAACTACAGTGTGAAAATGCCAGCCCTTTACTTAAATGCTCTAAGTGCTCTTTTGTTCATATAACTCTTTTGTATGATGATACCCAACTCATTTCTTCTTAGGGCAGTCATATTTTTAACTGATGGTTTTAGAATGAAAAATAAAAATATCTTTCCCATAGTAATCTTTTATTTGAATGTATATATGAATCAGTATTGTTATTTTCTGTACATAATAGTTAAATTGATTATGTAAATATTAATAATAATTCCTTAAATTTATATTTCAACAAGGAAGATAAAAAGTTTGTGGTATGTATGTAACCAAATGGTCCATTCAGATATGGAAATTAAAACTTTTCTATGTTTTACTTAGGGGAAAAATCCAGACATTTAGTTACTGTAAATTGGAACTAAAACTTTACTCAAAGATTTCTGTTAAATTAATCTCTTTTCTGCTATTATCAGAATATCTTTTTCATTCCTTACATTTGAGGCATATCTTTGTTTAGAATAGCAGGCCCCTTCAATGACAATTTGTTTTTATTAACTTTTTTTTTTTTGGGGGGGGGTGAGATCAAATTAAAAGTGTGGTGCACAAAAAAAAAATGAGTTCTTTGCATGATCTTAAGGCTAGGATTAGAAAATCAACCCTTTCCATCATTTATCAGGAAGTGACGAAAATCTTAATAGAAGTTGAAAACTAATTAGTTACATACATATAACACATAACAGTGGTAATGTTGAATTTTAATTAGAAAGATCAGTATTTTGAAGTTTTTGCATTTAATCTTTCAGTCTTCTTCCCCCATAACTTTGTAGCATTTATGTTTCTGATGTAATTGAAGCTTAAAAATGCATTAAGACTTTTTTGGGATACCCAATATTTTACAAAATCATAATAGCCAAAATAAGATGTTTTAATAGCAGCCAGCACTAGTAACACATATTTTCTAGGGAAGATACTTCCATGAATGACCACAATTTTGGGAATTTAAAAATGGTAAGAGAAATGTATAGCAAAAGAACATGCTATTGTTTATATCTTAAAATTAATAATATTTCTACCCAGAATGCATGAATTAATGAAGCATTTTCCCCAAATGTTTTGAATCAAAGCTAATGTTTTTATAAGTTTTTGTAATCATGACTGCCTTTAAAAGCAGAGGAAATATATTTCTCTTAGAAACTACATGTTGGTCAGCTTATCTTCCACTGGAGGGAAAGCAAATCATAAATCATTAACATCCAAACAGTAAATCTGAGAATGTCATATGGTTTTGAGAATAGTAAAAATAACTTGGGGAAGAAAAGGAAATCTTCCATACTAACCTTTTAAAAACTGATTTGTCTTCACTAAGTATGACTTCTAAAATATTGGTTTTTTTTTTAGTGTTTTATAAAATAATTACCCTTTTAAAAACATGCATTTTTAAATTTTCTGTTTGTATTTTCCACACTAGGATTTTAAGAGTGGACTTGGTATTACTGTAATTCCTATGAATTTAGCCAATGTAAAACATGTGGATCGGACTGTGAAACAATCCTTTGAAATAATCACTCCCTACAGAAGTTTTAGGTAAGATTTGAAGTTTTGGAATATTTTAATGCTTTTGGTAAATTTAAGTCTCTAAGTTTAAAGTTATTGGTCTTGTATTTAAAATTGATTAGTTGGACAATGAAATTGTTTATAGGGATTTGTCTTTTTTCCATAGTTGCTGGCAAATAAATGCCTTACAAAATAGTTTTAGAAAATCAAATAGTCCAAAGAAATCTTTAACTCATCAGTTTTGTGTTAGAGCAGCAGATGGTGCACTGGAATCAGAAAACCTGAGTTCAAATTCAGCCTTCTTTACTTATTAGCCTGTGTGACCCTGGGCAAGCCACTTAAACCTGTAGTTTCTTATTTATCAAATGAGCTGGAGAAGTGGCAAATCATTGCAATAAAACCATTGCTAAGAAAACCCCAAATGGGGACACAAAGAGACAAGACTTAAGTGACTGAATAGCAACAACTTTGTTCTTTCTATCCTACTCCACATATTAAGATTAGACTAAAAAAGATTTAATTATTTTTTCTGGCAGAAATGATTCAAGTCTATATGAAAATATCCCACAATTTATTTAAGCCTTATTCCTTTACTTTCAATGCAATTATTTTTTTTTTTTTTGCCTGTCTAAATCCAAAACTTTCTACCAGACCTGTATATAATGAAGCCTTTCCAAACAAGTATTTTTCTGTATAGTTTTCACATTCAAGACTTTTTGTTGTTGTCCTCAATGTTTTTGGCCACCAAGTGATGGTTATTTTGGGGAGAGAGGGTGGCACAAGTTCTAATCTCTTAATTTGTGGTGTGATCTATATCATTAAGGAGAGTTAGCCAAAATATGTACCAGATCCTGAAAATATTACACGAAGTCTATTTTACCATTGTTTTTGTTTTACTTTAGTCTCTATTTCCCAAAGAAAAAGTTATTTCCCAAATAAGATTTTAAATATTTTGAAGCCAGAAAATGTGTAGTCTCAGGTAATCCTGGTCACATAAGGAATACTCAGTTGATAATTTTTTAACTAAATTTAATACATTTATTTATTGCAAATCCACCTGTTAGTTTTAAAGCTTGAACGAATTATAATAGTTACTGGCCCCTGATCATATAATAAATCCCTTTAAGAAATTTTTAATATAATTGGAAATTTTTGTTACTCTGTTTAAAAGTTATGCAAGTCATTGCCTCATAAATAGAGAATTTAGTCTTTGCAACGTAAAAGTAATAGCTAGAGACAGAATAACAGTTTAGTTTTGGAAACACAGATTCCAGTCCCACCTGGTCCTGTGTAGGACCCACAGTTATGAATATCTTGGTGGTTGTAAGTTCTCCAACTTCTCAGAAAGAAAGTGCTAGCCCCATAAGCCAGGGCTTTATTTCCAGGGATGGTGTAGCATTTATTAAGCCTCTGGGAATTCTCAAAAATATAGCATATATTTTGAGGAGAAAACTGAAGTTTTATAAACCTTTAGAGAGGCAATATAAACCACTTTGTGGCATATCTAGTATAAGGCCACATTTTTAATGTACTAAGCTATTAGGTTTCCCGAGCGGACAGAAGTAAAAAGAAACCATTACTATAATATCTGTGAATTTTCTCCTGATTTGGTTAATAAGTAGTATTTACACATTGCTTTAAGATTTACAAAAAAGTATTTTCCATATTTTATCCTTATATAAGCCTCTTATAGTGCTTTTCTACTTATGAGAGAGGTAATGGGACTTGACCAGGACACAAAGGCAGTAAATGTTTAAGGCAGTATTAGAAATCAGGTTTCTCTGGTTCCTACTTCAATATACCTAGCTGCCATTGATGATTTTATATGCCAACTCTAGAGCACAGTCATCCTGAGAAACTCTGGTAGTTCCAAAACTTTCTCAAATCCACTTGACCTTTAACTTCATTTTTAGTTTTTAAGTTTAAATCGCCAGTTCTGATGTACAACGGGATCATTATTAGCTTAGTTTAAAGCTAAACTGCCTGGCTAGCAGGTGCTTTGTGTGTTGAGGATCGAGTTACAGACTTGAAACTTCTCCCAGCCTTTTTTGAGTATTCTTCATCTCCCACTTGGGAAGTTTTCAGTCTTTCATCTGAGCCTGTGATGTACTAAGGTAAGAGTAGCACTGTGGTGAGGGAGGGGAGATTTTTATGACTATTTGCTTTCATGATACATAAAGCCAAAAGGATAGAAAGGAAAATAGCCCTTAATTCATTTTGAGAAATGCAATTGGATCTTTCCAACTGAAAGTGGATTAGAAATGAATCCTCCATCACTCTTAAATTTGTATGGAGGGCAGATTTTTCAACTGCGGTTCCGTCTTTGGATGCTATGACTATGCAAACCATACCCTCTGCTTAATTGGCCTTTACAATGGAGATCAATAAGACAGAAAAGTCAATTGTTTCAGCTTTACAGCGGAGTCAGAAAAAGAGAAGCAAGAGTGGATTGAAGCCGTGCAGCAATCGATCGCAGAAACTCTCTCGGATTATGAAGTAGCTGAGAAGATTTGGTTCAATGAGTCAAACAAGAACTGTGCTGATTGCAAAGCGCCTGATCCTGACTGGGCATCCATCAATCTCTGTGTTGTCATTTGTAAGAAGTGTGCAGGTAATTAATGGTGAGCAGGGGAGTGGGCTGCTGGGCAGCCAGCTCTTTGCTCTGCCCTGCGACGGGTCCCCTAAGCTGATGGTGGTGATGGTGATTGCAAGCCTTCCTTGGATGTGTCTCAGTGAGCTAGGGAACGTCGTAAGCATGTGTGCACCTTTCTCACCAGCTCATTCCAGTGGTAGACTTTTTTTTTTTTTTTTAAATGACAATTGCAAGCCATCAGGCTTCATTTTCCTTATTTTAGGCACGTATATTAAATTTATTCAGCAATTTTTCATTGTGTCTTCTAAAAAGGATGCTATTAGAAAATTTTAAAAGATGCTAGAGAATATATATGCATTTTAAGCTCATGTTTACTAATTTTATAGAATTATGACATCATAGAATCTCAGAACAAAAAGGCAACTGTAGGGGGTGTGTTTAATTTATAAATCTATTAAAAGTCTATAAGTCCAATTTGTACTCGACTAGTAGTCCCCTTTACAACAGTTTAGGTGGTTGTTAAATCTCTTCCTAGTGACTTTTATCACCTTTGAAAACGCATTCCACCTTTAAGCAATTGTAATTATTAGAATTTTTTTTTTCTCACATTAAACCAAAATCTACTTCCCCGTAATGCTGGCCCATGTCTCCCAATTCTGCCCTTAGCTGCCAAACCAAAGTCCACTCCTTCCTCTCCATGCCAGTCCCTAAGATACTTGAAAATAAAGCTCATAACCTGAGCTTTATTCTGCAGGCCAGAAATTCCCCTGTTTTCTGCTGAGCCTTGTGGGGAAGCTTTTACATCTTGCCCCCATCCTCATTACCATCTGTGGCTAAGTTCCAGTTTGATGCTCTCCTTCCTAAAATATGGAACAGAGGCCGGAACGCTGGACTTGTAGGTGCTGCTTGACCAGCACAGATATGTCAGAAGCCTTCAGTCGGTGTCCCTACCCTGAGCAACTCCATAACGATGTTGTGTGAATGACAAATGAGCAATGGAGTGATGAGTTCCCCTTCATCTGCAGAACCGGAGCAAATAGCTAGGAGTCGTCTCTGTTGGTTTTCCTTTGGGGGATGAACATAAGAAGAAGCATCCAATATTGGAGGCTCTGGCAAGGATTTGAACTTCCTTTTCTGCCTGTATTTGGAGCTCCCTATTCTTGACTTGATGTTAACTTAATTTTTTTTTTTCAAACTTCTTTAGATTGAAGTTTTAAGCTCTTCACAAACTGGCTTCAGTTTGCCTTTCCAACCTCATTTAATATTATTCCCCTTTGTGTACTCAATCTTCTGGCCAACTTAAATTACTGCCTGTTCTGCAAACTTGGCATTTGTCTATCTCCTGTTTCCATGAATTCGTGTTGGTCATCAACCGTCCCTGGAATATTCATTGTCTCGATCATTTTAGAAATTTTCTCTCCTTCCAAATGCTATTTCCTTTGTGAAACCATCTCCAAATTTTAAAAATTTTAAATAAATGTATTAAATATTAATAAATTAAATATAAATGTAAATTTTGTAAAATTTTGTAAATTTAATCTCCCTTGACCTTTTGCCTGTCCCATGCTTCCTTGATTTATAATTATGCATGTGTACATCACAACTTTCCTGGTGGAATGAAAATTCCTTAAAGAAAAGGACTATTTAAAAAAAATAAAAACAAAAACACTTTTATTAGTGTCTCAAACAATACCTTACACATTGCAGGCTTAGCTGATATTTATTGATTGCAATAGAATTTGGAAGATATTGGCAAGAAATAGGTTTTTGTTGTTGTTGTTGTTGTTTTTTAAAGGACCACTTTAAACAAAAAAATGCATAACTTGAAAACTTGTATTAATTAAATTAAATAAATTAAAATTAAAACCTTTCTTTTTTTAATTATTCAGGACAACACAGATCTTTAGGACCAAAAGATTCAAAAGTCCGTAGCCTAAAAATGGATGCCAGCATTTGGAGCAATGAACTCATTGAGGTATGGTCCACAAATATATTTCAGCCTAAGCAATAAAGGGGAGTGACTAATGGGACAGAAAATACCTATATAAAATTGTTGGATAATGAGTGTCAAATGATTCAGTAACTTTTTGGCAAAATGCTAACCTTAAAAACTTAATGGAACCCTTTAATAGTAGGTCTAAATATGAAATATTATATAATACAATACAGTAGATAGCATAGTACTATGTAATATGATTAATGTAACTTTCTTAACAGTATGTTTAGATAAATGGAAATAGATACACACTTTAAAAAAAAAACTTCTATACTATTAAATATAAATATAATAGTAAGTATGATTATGGATGGTAGTAGAAGAGGCCTTACAACCCTAATTCTAACCCTGGGTCTCTTCCATTCTCCTCATTTTATATGGAGAGGTCCAGAGTGTTTCATTGATTTTCCCAAGTTGATATACCATATTCTACCACAAGAACAACCATTCCCCAAACCATGGATGGACAACTACATTGAACCATTAATTGGCCGTTGCCACAAGTGTTTTTGTAAATATTTTGGTGTACATAGAAACTTTGCTTTTTGACTTATTTGGGGAATATGCCTAGCAATGAGATGAAAGAATATGGATGTCATAGTTGCTTTTTTTGAGCAAAATCCCCCATTGCAAATTAATTGAACTAGTTTAGAGTTTCAGTAGTTTTTTAGTGGGCCTGTTTTTCCAAAGCTCCCAGTTTTTGTAATAATTACCAGTTTGCTGTATTTGAGGGGAAAGTTTTGTTTTAATTCAGATTTATTTTAATAAAGATTTGGAGAATTCTTTCCTGTGGTGGTTGTTTGCAGAGTTTGTTTTTGAAAGCTGTTTATTCATAGCATTTGAATACATTTATTGGGAGAATAGCTCTTAATTTTATATATATGTATTATTTTCCTGTATTTCTTAGATATTAAATCTTTTTTTTGGGGGGGGGGGGGTTGAGGCAATTGGTGTTAAGTGACTTGCCCAGGATCACACACCTAGGAAGTGTTAAGTGTCTAAGGCCAGATTTGAACACAGGTCCTCCTGACTTCAGGACTGATGCCCTATCCACTGCATCACCTAGTTGCCCCAGATATTAAATCTTCATCAGAGATATGCATTGTAAGGATTTTTTTAACTAATTAACATTTTTCCTTCTTATATCAGAGAGATGGACTTCATACGTGCAAAAAAAAATTATAAGAAAAAAGTGGATGTCTGTGTTTATATTCATCTTAGATAACTAATTGGCTTGTAATTGTAGTCTTCTTTCTTTCATCTGAAACTTTTCTTCTCAGCTCACAAAAAAATAAAACAAAGCAAAACAAAAAAACAAAAACAAAAAAACAATCCTCGGAAAGAAACAAAATCAACCAGTTTTAACCCCATTGGCAAAACAAAAATCTGTAAACTTATTTTGTAATCATATTTGTGTCTGTCTAATATTTTTTCTTCCAGCTTTTTATTGTTATTGGAAACAAAAGGGCAAATGACTTTTGGGCAGGAAATCTTCAAAAAGATAAACAATTGCATATAGATGCTCCAGTAGAAGAACGAAAACTTTTTATTACTCAGAAATATAAAGAAGGACGATTCAGAAAAACTCTTTTGGCCTTTCTTACCAAAGAAGAATTAAATAAGGTATGTCAAGCTAATTAGGTAGATGCTGTTTTCAAATTTTCATTTACAGATGTCAGTGATAAAGGAAAGGAAATAATTTATAACTTTATATGGGGAGTGAAACTATCAGTTTAATTTTTGTTATGTAGCTTCTCTGTTGAGATGACTCAGTATGGTGGTGCTTCCTTTATTCAGCAGTTTGAGGAAGGAGCTATTCTTCATAATTGGACATAATTGTCTCACTCTTGATTGACTCCATTTGGGGTTTCCTCAGAAGAGACTAGAGGAAATTGAGGTGAACAGAGAGTTAAGTGACTTGCCCAATGGGTAAGTGTCTGAGACTAGATTGGAACTCATGAAAGTGAGTCCTCCTGACTCCAGGTTGGCACTCTACCATACCCTGAACTGGCCAACATGTTGAGGTAAAATTGCCTATTGTATTGGTTACATTTTATCTCATTTTCATCAATCTTTCCCTTCCATCTAAAAATATTGGACATATACACCCACATATATAATAGGTCTCTCTCTATATATACTATTTATTTCCATCTAAAATTATCAAACATATATATACACACATACATACATACATATATATATATACACACACATGATATATATATCTCTATATGCAATATATATTTCTATCTAAACATATCAGACACACCCACATGTATATGTCCGTCTAAAAATACCAGTTATACATGTATATATACACATGCACACACATCCATCTATGTATGTATATATCTCTATAAATATAAAACATATCTAAACATTGTATATACACATACATCTCCATCTAAAATATCATACACATACATACATTTACACATACACATACTACATCTATATATTTATATCTATATCCATCTAAAATATTGGATATATACATAAAAATTATATATCTATGTATAATATCAATCTCACTCTTTATATATATACATACACATAATACATGTATAATACATACATGCACACACATGTAAAAGTAGAATTTTTTTTTTTTTTTTTGGAGGTAAATAAGGACCACCTTTCTCTCTTTGCCTTTCTCCCCATGGAAAACATGCAATCTAAGGTACTTGAAAAATATTTGGAAGAAAGCTTCAATTAGCTCTCTCCAGGACTGCCCAAGTTTTCCTTAGCACCATAAGCATATTTTTGATGCTGCTGCTATTTTTTCCTCTCCTCATGTGTCAAAGGAGGTTTGCTCTCCATGAAGATTGTGTTTTGGGTGTTTAAAAATTTATTTTGATCATGCTGGGTAGAATGTCTCAAAATCTCAGGGATTCTAATATTTGTTTTTTAAGATATTCTGCATATTTTCAAAGATCACACATTTTCAGGAAGACATATACTTGTATCAGTCTGAAATTAATTAATCCACCCACCACTACTTTTAGCTACTTATGAGTTATTTGTAAAAACTAGCATTTTTATATTTTTAAAATCCACCTCTTTAACTTTTAACCATTAAATTCTTAGTGTTGGTTAAGAAATTTTGAGTATAAATAATAAATACCCAAATCATATTGTATCTATATATAATATATGCCAGTCTGCCAAGACTAGAAATACTTGGTATATGAGAAATAAATTTATTTATATGAGTAAATATAGGACATATGAAAAATAAATTATTGCATTTTCTCAATTGCATTAGGCCTTGTTAAAAAAAAAAAAAGTACCTTAAAAACCTGTACATTGAAGCTGTATGGCAGATTTTAAACTTGAAATAATGCTGAGCATAAAAACCCAATGATGAAAATGACTAAAGATTTAGCAAATCTACAAACAATGACTATTCTTGTTTTTGTTTTTTCTGTGGAAAGTAAAATTCATCATGTGCCATGGATGTATCTGAAAAGCTAAATTCATTTGTTAATTTTGCTCAGTTATCAGCAAGTCCCCAAAGTGTTCTTATTCATTAATTTGCCATTCCTTTTGTTTATTTGCCATTGGAAATATGGGATTAATGCATCATGTTTTAATCTAACATGAAAAGTTATGCTGTGGTTATAATAGATTTTTTTGATATATGGCAATTAATTTCCAATTACAGTTCATTTTTTATAGGATCCCTAGTTTTATGTTATTTGTATAGTAGTATTTGTTTGAACCATTTTAACATCTTTACTTCTACATTGTCATTCTTGGTCCTTATGTCTGTTTCCTTTGGTTCATTTCTGTTTTTATTGTCTTTATTTTCAGTCTTTATTCTTTTGTACCCTTTACAGACAGTTTTAAAAAAGAGAAATGTGAAATTTCCTCTCCTTATTATGTCTTAGGCTCTTTTAAATCCAAATTCCTAGTAATGATTTAATTCAAACAGGAGAAGAATGTGAAACAGGATGCTATCTTTGTTTAAGCTGGTGTTTTGCAATACTTTGAGAAGGAACGCTGTTCATTTTCACCATAACAGTGGGAAGCACAATATAATAGAACCATAGGGAAAGAAAATAGGTTAATTAATTTAGGCCTTCCTGGATTATCTTTACATAAAATTACATCCTTATTCTACTTAAAATGTTTTCAACTCTCAGAACATCAATCATATGCACAATTTGAGGGTTTTGAAAAAAAAACTTTTCAAGTAAGTATAACGTATTTGGGAGATTTTCTGTTACTTAAACCTGATCATCTTTGCTGTAGGGGATTGCACATTGAAAGCTAACAATACCTCTTTTTAGCACATTATAATTTAGTTGGGAAAAAATGTTTTTTGTCATTGCTACTTACAGACATAATTCATATTTTAGTATCTTAATTTATTGAGAATTAATCATTATCAACAAACAGTTGTTGCTTTTGGGGGTAAAAAATGTACTATTGGTTTTGTATGATGACCTAAATGTGTTCTAAAATTATATATATGTACACTTAAATTTTTAATATTGACCAGGCTTTATGTGCTGCAGTAGTTAAACCAGATGTTCTTGAAACAATGGCGTTACTATTTAGTGGAGCTGATGTAATGTGTGCAACTGGAGATCCTGTTTACAGCACCCCCTACTTACTAGCTAAGAAGGCTGGACAAAGTCTGCAAATGGAATTTCTCTATCACAATAAATTCTCAGGTAAATTTTCCATTGACCATGTTGTTTTCTCATGTGTCTTATTTTCCTCAGGTCTTTTATTCTATGCATTAAATATTACTATGAATTAAATATTACTCTCCAATATATTGTAAGCTCGTTGAGGCAGGAATGGTCTTTTTACCTCTTTTTTGTGAGCTTAGAACTCAGCACAGTGCCTGGCGCAAAGTGCTTAATAAATTTTAATATTGATTTGTATGATTTAGGGAGAAAAAGTATAAAAAATGGCCAAGGTAAAGTAAAGCTGCTCATTTTCACCAAAATTTGATTTTGAGATTAAGAACCTTCCAAAGTAGTTCTTTCATTTTAGGGAGAAGTTCAAGAAGCAAATTACCTTCAATTGTAGATACATAAATGTGTCACTTCCCAGCAGAAGACTTTCCTGATTCCCTTTAATATTGGCTACTCCTGTCTCAATTTTGTGCAGTTATAAGTTTATATATTAAAAACCAGTCATGGAAGTAACTTTTTGTGTTGTTTTTATTGCCTTGTGCCTAGAACAATATATGCATACATATATATAATAACAATAAATAATAAATACTTATAGGATTTTGAAAAAAAGGATGAGGAGATAGGACTTAAAAGAGGTTCAGTGACTTGCCTAGTCTGAGTCTGGCCTCTCCTAATTCGCAAGTCTAGGGCTCTTTCCACTGCGACAGGGGCAGAAATAAGTTCTGTTGATTGTTCATATTTGCATATAGAGATATATAAAGATAATGTCTATCTGTATATAAATATGTAAATATAACTATATTATATGCAAATATATTTATATATAATATATGTAAATATAACTATATTATATGCAAATATATAATCATTATATATATGTATAGTATGGCATAGCAGTAATGTAGTATAACTTTAGTAAGTATAATTTAGTAATATAAATATAACTAATTATATATATAATTTTATATATATATATAAATTTAGAGATATATGCTTGTATGTATAGATATATATTTGTAGATATATAAATATACTGTAAATTGTAGATACCCAACACGTATGACTGAATAATAAAAATTAGATTTTAATTGGAATATGACTTGAGTACTTGCAAACAGCATGTAGTATAATATCTTAATAATAAATATTGTGTGGTATTCATGAAATCTTTGCATTTTCTTTGTAACTTTTGGCTACAAAAAAAACACATTATTTTTTTCTTTTTCTTTATAGATTTCCCCACACATGACATTCATTGTGAAAGTGGATTACCTCAAGAATCTTTGCATTCTACTTTTCTCTGTGATTTTCTGTATCAGTTTCCAACTGTAGCTGCTAAGTTGTCTACAGAGAAAAAAATGATCGAAGGTATCTTTTTTCTTCTTGTAATAATATCCTATATAACTGACTTCTTCACTAAATGACTGTATAGATTTAGTTAGTTAGGCTTGGTGGGTCTGGAATTGGGAAATCTTTGAGTTCGAGTTCAAATATAGCCTCAGACACAGAATCCCCCTGTGATATTAATCAAATCACTTAATCTCTCTGCCCCTCTGAGTATTTTTAATTAGGAAGTTGGGGCAACAGTAGCCCCTTGTTCCCAGAATTGTTGTGGGGATACAGTGAGATGATTTTTGTAAAGGGAAGTGTGTGTGTGTGTGTGAGGAAAATGACATTAATTTTTTTTAATAAAGCTTTTTTTTTTCAAAACATATGCACAGATAATTTGACAACATTGATCTTTGCATAGCCTTGAGTTTCAGATTTTCTCCTCCTTCCCCCCACTCCCTTTCCTAGATGGCAAGTAATCCAAACATGTTAAAATATAGATGACATTAAATTTTGAAGTCTCAGTGTCATATTAAAATCCCTTGCTTCTTAAGCCTTATTATAATCTAACTCCTTAATTTCTTAACTTAAATGAGTCTTAACTCTTCTCTGTAGTCTCTATCTCCCAAGGATCCAAGACTTCCTTGCCCTCACCTATATGCTCTGTATCCTGACTCAGTCCCCCTTCACTACCTTTCCCTCGTGTCCCAAAATATTTTATTCCCTCTTCATTCCATTGCAGATCTCACTCTTTTGCAGGCGCCTTTTCTTTCCTCTAAACCATCTGCCCCTCACATTCACCCATCTGCCCCCACACTAACCCATTTCCCCCCTCTCCCTCCACTTCCAACATCTTTCCTCTTATGTCCCCTACTTACATTGCTTATTTACACATTTCTTTTCCCCTTCTCTCCCATTAAAATGTGAGCTCCTTGTCTTTGCCGTTTTATGGAGCCACAACACTTAGTACATGGCCTGCCACATAATTAGCACTTAATGATTGCCAAAGTTCCATTCCCATCCTTTGTGCTTTGTCTCCACTCTTAGAATATAGCTCTTTGAGGGGTACCAGTGGTCTTTTCCTTCTACTGCTTTCATAGACACTCTGTAAACTTAATAAGTGTTTGTTGTTTTATTGAAATAAGGAAATTATTAACCTATGAAGGAGGTAATCCAAGGGGAAAGGAATAAGCATTTATATAGCCCCTGTTGTGGACCAATTCAATAAACATTTATTAAGAGCCTGTGATCTAGGCAGTGTGTTAAGTGACGAAGGTACAACTAATTAAAAGGACAATGCAGGAGCTTACAATCTAAAGTATCAGACATTATGCTAAAAAAAAGCTTTAAAAATATTATCTGATTTGATCTTTGCAACACCCTTGGGAGCTGGTGGGTATTTCAATTCCCATTTTACAATTTGGAGAACAAAGGCAACAGGTTAAATGACTTGCTCAAGATTATACAGCTAATAAGTATCTGAGACCAGATTTGAATTTAGGTCTTTCATACATATATATCTGTGGTTATATAAATATGCTATGAATTGTAGATATCCAACATATGTGATTGAATAATAAAAATTAGATATAGTCTATAGTCACCTGTCTTCCTCCAGGAAATGTGTGAGGTAAGGAGAAAATTATGAGAGCAAAGTGTGATTAAAAAAAATATTATAGGGAAAAATCTGGGGAGAAAATCTAGTTTACCAAATTTGCCAGTTGAGGAACATTGATTAATAAGCTTTTAGAATTTCAAAATGAACGGTGGAAACCGACCAAAACTGTAGTAGTTTCTTCTGTAGCTCTGCGACTGGGAAATAGTGTTTTGGGAAGTGCAGGTGTAGACAGGAGGGAAAAAGAGTAAGAGCCTGTCATCCAGGTACAATGTGATTGAAGATTGGAGTGGATAGAGAGCAACAAAAAAAAAAAAAAATTCTGAAAAACTAAATTAGACTTTGAGAATCACAAGTTCATGAAACAAAGATGAAAAATTCAAAGGTTTTTTTTTTCAGTTAGTAGGTATTTATTTATTCTTTTACCTAATATATACTTGATATTGCTCTGTCCTTTGGAGGATATAAGGAAATGTGCTGTTGTGTTGGGGACCTTAGGATCGAGTTACGGTATTTGGGGAAAAATACTTCGAAATAAATTTTATGCAGAGAGATGCAAGTGGGGAAGAAATGTCTGTTAAAAACCCAGTTTGGGTTGGATTCATTATGCTTCCCTGAAAGCATTGGTTAGTAGGAAAAAAAATTTGCAATTAGCTTCTCCATAGTGGTGAAGTTCACCACTGTGGAGAGCCAGAGAGCTTGATCAAAAGAGACAGCTGGCATTTTTGGCTCCTGTCTCCCCTTTTATTGGGGAAAACTGTCTGGGGAACCATGGCAAGACCAGCGTGAGGGACGTGGTTCTGTGTGACTCTGGCTTGTCCTTTGTCAGCACCATGTTCAGGAACCAACTCCTGCCACGTCTGAGGATGCCCTCCGAGGGAAGCCGGGCTCCAGTTAGTTTAGTGGAAGGATGGATATGGCTCTGGACTCAGCAAGCTTGGCCAGCTCCCGGACCACAAGAAATGCTCCAGATATAGATCGCAGCAGCTCGAAGAGTCTCCTAGGCTCCTATTGCTTTTTGGAGCTGAACACCTCTGCAATTGGGTTTAGATTTTTCTTATTTTTGTTTGTATCTTTTAAGAACTGATTCTACAAGTGAAAAAACTTTTATTTTGGTAATAGGGGTATTGATTTTCTCAAAACAAAGGATAACTCATTCTTCCATGCTACCCAAAAGGGAGCGTGGCTTTCTCCCCAAAACTGTTCTTTCCTCTTTAGTGGAAACTAAATTGTTTTTGTTTTTGTTAACTTTTTTAGTGGCTTCCCTATTAACTTAACTGCCATCTTTATCTGTTGTTCCACCTTTTTACTCCTGAGTCTCCAGGTCTTTTATCTTTGGAACAGCTTTTCCTGTTTTCTCCTCCTTTGGGTAAAGAGCGCCAGGTCCATAATCAGAGCATCATATTTGAATTTTGACTTCTCTTCCTTTATGAGTTATGTGAGCTTGGATAATTACTTCTGTCTCTGTGACCCTGATTGTGAAATTCCCTGCTAGGCAACATATAAATCGTGTCAGCCCTTAGCTCTTTCCCTTTCTATTTCTTCCTTATGGTAATATTTTTCTGGTTTCAGAAGAGATAGAAACAGAAGCAATTAAGCCAAAATACTACAAATCAATCAACTTTGTCACCAGTTAGCTGCCTTTCTGCCATTAAAATCATTGATGAAAATGTAAAGTTTCAAAACATGATCTCATCCTGAAATTCTCTGATCCATCTCTGATCCATTCCATTGCCAGTGCGCTGTCTAGATTTCAGCTTCTGCTGCCATCATCCCTCCAGCCTCCTTCCCTCTGCTGCCATACTGGTTTTCCTGATTTGCTGGCTCAGTCATCATTTACTTGTTTGCAAAATAAAGATCACTTTACGCTGGTTCTCATAGACTCCCTTTCACTTTTCCACAATATTTTCCCCTTTCATTACTCTGTGCTCTCAGATGAGACCTGTCCTTCCTGCACATCTTATGCTTTCTAACCTCAGTATCCCTATATAAACTTTGTATGTTTTCTTATTCCCTCCTTCCCCTCCATGGAGATGCCACCTAATCCATAACGTTTTTTCGATCCCTTAAGGAGACTCTCAGTAGCACTTTATATCTCTCCTATGTATAAATTATATTTTGCCATGAATTGCCTGAATTGTATTCAGGCCAATTTATGGATATAAGTAGTTGGCCCAGTGGATAGAGCGCTGAGCCTGGAGGCAGGAAGGCTCATCTTGAGTTCAAATATGACCTCAGACACTTCCCTTGGCAAGTCACTTAATCAAGTGTGCCTCAGTTTACTCATCTGTAAAATGAGCTGGAGAAGAACACGGCCAACCCTCAGTATCTTTGCCAAGAAAACCCCAAATGTCGTGATGAAGAATTAGCCATGAAATGAACAGCAAAATGTATGTTTTATTATCCTTACGAGCAGATTATTGTCTCATTTATTTTTGTGTTTCTCAGCCTCTGTTGCTCAGTTCAGTCATGTCTGACTCTTTGTGAACCCATTGAGGTTTTCTTGGCAAGGATAGGGGAGTTGGCCATTTCCTTCTCCAATGAATTAAGGCAGAGTAAATATTAGAGACAGGATTTGAACTTGAGTCTTAAGTCTTGAATCCAGACTCCCCCCCTCTCCCCCATTCTCCCCAGGTGCTTTATTCATTGAGTTACCAACTGCCTTTGTTATCAGCATCTAGGGCAGTGCTTTGTAATATTGAAGGTATTATTAGATATTTGCTTGATTGCAGAAATTGGACAAGAAAACAGTCTAATAAAGTAGTAGAAACTCAAGCTTCAGATGCCATCCTTAAAGTAAAAAAAAAAAAAAGTTTAAATGAAGGTGAATTGACCTTATATCCTTATACTGTTCCAGATATTCAGTCACAGGGATAAGACAATGGTATATAAGATACCTTCATAGTTGGAAATCTGGAAAGGAAAAAGAAGTGGTTACAGTGATTTGAATGGCAAAGTAGTGTCTGTTTCCATTGGGTGGGATAATGATAAAATTTAATGTTTTTAAGATGTTGAGATATCTCAAGTGTAGACAACCACTCATCAACTGCAATCAGTTGTTAAATACGGTGAGCCTCATAAAATATCTTTCACCTATGAGGTTGATTCATTTAAGGGATATTCTATCTAGACTTAGTAATAATTTGTCGAGTTTTGCTGAGAGCTTAAGACAAATGAGCCAAATAGTTTAATTAATTGACAGTTAACTTTCTGGAAAACATCTTTTGTACCATACAAGAGGTGACTGTAAAGTAGTGAGAGTAACTTTCAGACATAAACTTTTATAGTAGTTTTATACTTCACTAAGGTATAAACTTTAAATTTGTACTTTTAGTCCTAAGGTCTTTAACTTTTTTTTTTTTTCTTTTTAGCCCTTTTTAGCAATCTGGGAAAGCCTTTGGACCCCCTCTCAGAATCATGCTCTTAAAATCCATTAGAGAGGATTTTTTTAAATTATAGAAAATAATAATGCCACAGGTTTCCAAGATGTTATTTAATGTCACATTAAACACAAAGGAAGCTAATTATATTAAGTTACAGTTAATTTGGATACTTTTTTTTTTTTTTTAATTTTGTACTTAGGTTTTCCTTCCTCCAGGTTAATAAACCCATTTTTTTCAGACCATGTTTACATTTTCATCAGTGATTTTAATGGCAAAAAGGAAGCTAGCTGATGATAAAGTTGATTGATTTGTATTTTTTTTTATGTAATTGCTTCTGTTTATATCTCTTTTGAAACCAGAAAAATATTACTATAGGGAAGGAATGGAAGAGGAAGGAACTAAGGGGCACCATGATTTATATATTGCATAGCAGGGAATTTCACAATCAGACATTTATTAAGAAGATACTAAGACTTGAAGGATGTCTTCTCAATTCCCACCATATATACTTGAGAAAAAGTGAGTGTTCGCCAAATAAATTGCTTAACCTTCATGAGAATTTAATGATATTGAAAATAACAGCATTAGATTTTATAGCATTAAAATGAAATCTATAGCATAGCAACAACTTTTATAGCAAAGAGGAAAATCATGGTTTAGTTGAAGAGGCTTCAGTTGTATGATATGAAATACCAAGCCTACCCAACAGAATAAAGCTACTTGTGTATGTTTTACTGAGACAAATTTATTGAGTCATCATCAAAAATCTGAGCTACTTAAATTTTAAAACTGTGCTATGATTTTGGGACAACTATCACCTTGTATGTTTAGATTTCTGGACTTTTATTATAGTTTTAACTGAAATCTTTATTTCTCTTTCTGCCAGCTCCTTAACTACCTTCCAATAAGATTGTATTGCTCTAATTCTAAAAAGAAAGGTTTCTCTTGACTGAATTCATCCACTAATTTATTTTTTCCTTTCTTGAGAAAGATACTACTAATTTCTCTTTTTCTCTCTTGAGAAAGATATTTATGTTCCTCTAATACTTTAGGACTTATCTCCTCTCTTTTAGATGTCTTCCTTCCCCCCTGGGAAATATTGTTTCAAAGATTGCTGTGACCTAGTAATTATAAAATTTTAGCTTTTTTTTTAAAAGTCTTTTTTTCCTCTTGACCTCTTTGCTTTATTTCTTAACTGTCGGCCACTTTCTGTAGCTGAAAACTCTCTGCTTGCTTTCAGACACTATATACTCCTTTTTTTTGGTCTGTCTTTCCAACCCCAAATCACTTTTTTAGTAGCTTCTTCTTGCCTCCCTTAAGAATCCTTTGCTTGCTTTTTAATTCTCTCCAGTCTGACATCAACTGACTTTCCTTGGACTGTTCCCTTCCACACCGTGGTCCAGCCAAAATGCATCATTCTCTATGTCCTCGTCATGATATGAATTGTTCTGCCTCAAGGCCGTTTGCTTTGGGGATAGCCTGTCTGTTCTTTATCTGTTGAAGTTCTGTCCCTCCTGTAATCTCATCTCAGATGCCTCCTTTACTAATTAGGATCCTCATACTTTTAATAGCACCTGGTTTTATATTTCTCTCCTGCACTTACTATTTTATGAATGACCATATATATACTTTATCCTCCAATGAGAGTGTGAGTTCCATGATTACTTTATTTAACTTTTAGTTCCTTAGCATCTCTATAGAGTAGTGCTTTTCTAAGACACAAACATTTGCTTAATTTTTGAATTTAATTAGTTTGTAATATCATTTGCTTTTCTATAAAGTGAATATTTTCCTTTAAACTCAATGAAGTAAGTTGGCTGATGTGTTTTAAATTGCTTTGATTTGGGTAATTTGTTCTTAGAAAGTTAGAACCAGAAGCATCTTTAGGAATCACATGATATAACCCCTTTATTTTATAGATGATAAAACCGATTTTCAGAGAATTCAGTGTTATACAGTTAGTGATTGAACTGAATACCCTCCTCCATTTCATTGTTCCTTTTAACTACTCTAGGCTGCCAAATTGGAACTTTACTTCTATTAATTAAAAAAAAGTCTAATGAGTATACTTGAGGTAATAAAACAGAGGAGGAGTATTGTTAAAGCCATGAGAACATTTTAAAAATTTGAACCAAATTTTTTTTGCTGTAGAAGGAGCAGATGATAGAATGAACATTATTGACTTTTAGAAAGCTGCATCGCCTCATTTATGCCCCTGAAGTACCTGTAAATATGGCTATAAATTCATGAATTTTGCCAAATTTAAAATCAACAAAACAGAATCCAAATATTTTAAAAGTACTTTAAAAATGCTTTCTTCTTTCCCTTATATATGTTGACTTCTATTCTTTAACTTCCTTCCTCCCTCCCTTCCTCCCTACCTCCCTTCCTCTCTTCCTCCCTCCCTTCCTTCCTCCCTCCCTCCCTCCCTCCTTTCCTCATTCCTCCCTCTCTCCTTTCCTCCTCCCTCCCTCCCTTCCTTCCTCCCTCCTTCCCTCCCTTTCTTCCTCTTTCCCTTTCTCCCTTCCTCTTTCCCTTCCTCCCTCCCTCCCTCCTTCCCTCTTCTCTCCCTCTATCCCTCCTCCCTCCCTTCCTCCCTCCCTCCCTCCCTTCCTTCCTTCATTGCTTCCTAAGTTGTAAAGAACCATATAAATGTGTATCACAACCATCCTTAGTATTGCTATTGCATTGACTTAACGTGTGCCAGGTTCCTCCATAAAATGACCATTGTCATAAACAGGTTCAGTGACATGGGACTGTCATGTGTTACAGCATTCACTGCTTAGCAGAACAGAGACCATTTCTTTCTGAACCCCGACTTTGAGGGAAAAGCCCCCTTTGCAGCGTGTGGCCTATGTTTGTGTTCTCTGCTTGCCACAATTTTGATAATACAGTCAGTTGTTTACAAGATTGCTTTCAATGAGTCTAATGTCTTCTGAAGACTATCAGTAACATCACCGATGCAAAAAAACCCCAAACCTTTTAGAAACTCTTAAAGAAAAATAGGTGGGCCAAGAAGGTAGCTAAATCTAAAGAGCCAAGTTCTTTGTGGTTTGTTTTTAATATCCTATTGTGGTGGAGAGTATTTGACCACTGAACTTGAGAGTCATAGAAAAATTAGTCTTCACAACGGATTTGACAGAAAGTATTGAGAGAGAGGAGGGAGGGAAGGATAGAGAGAGGCGGGGAGGAGGAGAGGGAGAGAGAGAGAGAAGGGTGTGAGAGAGAGACAGAGAGACAAAGGGAGGGAAGGAGGGAGGGAGAGAGATGGAGGGAGGGAGAGAGGAGAGAGAAGGGAGGGCAAGAGAGACAGACGGAAGGAGGGAAGGAAGGAGGGAGGGAGAGTTTGTGTGTATGTGTGTGTGTGTGTTTCTCCCTGGTTTTCCAGCATTGTTGACACAAACTTGATTGCCCTTCCCCTTTCCTAAGCTGCCAGTCGCTGACTTCTTCAAGGCTCTGGAGCCCATAACCTTCCAGACTCTTATGGTCCCTGGGGTTTTCTTGGCAAAGACCCTGGAGTGGTCCATTTACCATTTCCTTCCCCAGGAGATCACCTTTTGCCAGAGGCACCTTTCCACCCCCTGCCCAACACAGTTCTCATTGCTTACAAGGCCGTGGTTCAGGAAGGGAATCCATGACTACTTTTTCTTTTAGATTGATATCCTTAGTATCCCGTAATTTGCAGGGTAGTTTGTACTTCATTTATTTTATGTTTTGCAGCTTAAACTATATTTGAGCTGCTATAGTCATAATGAAAGTTGCTGGCATTTATGTAGACTTTATTATTCAGAGAGGACTTGATATACACTATTTATTTTGATCCCAATATTTTAGGTTCTTTTTTCTTTCACTGATTTTGCAAATGAGGAAGCAGTGGCTTAGAAGGATTATGACTTAGCATGGTATAAGCAGCTGAGTTTGAGTCAGACACAAATTTTGGTGCTGGTTTTTTTCTAATACACCTTTACTTCTAATATGAATCTATATTTTATTGGTTTTTAAATTAAAAAGTTATCACATACCTAAGTGTGTATGAAAGATAGTAACTTTTTGGGTTTTTTTTTTAATGATGGGACACTTAAAAATTAAATCTGGATTTAACTTGCATTCATTATGTATAGTTAACGTATGAATACAGATGGATTTGTGCTCCATATGTACATAATCTCCGAGCCTTTTCAAAAGATCTTTGACCCTTGTACTAGAAGGCCATGTGGATCCTCCAACCTCATTTGATGTATTTCCTTTATTTTCAGTGTATTCTGCCAAAAGGGCCTCTTGGGATAAGTTTCCTGAAATCTGTTTTTTTTGTTAGCAGATAATTCCCTGTAATTGGCAGTTGTGAAGTTTCATTGGGTAGGAGGGAGGAGACTTTTGGATCTTGGAGTTGGGTTCCAGTTGGTTCAATGCTTAAACACTTTCCCCCCCAATCAGATCTTTATATATTTATAATGTAGTGAAGCTTTGACTTAAATTCATTTGAAACGTTGCCTTGTACCTGAAATGAACAGCAGCATATTATTAGTATTTGTCCACATCAAGTCAACAGATACATTGTTCACGTGTCAAAAGACTGTTCTGCTGTGAAAATAGAAGTATAAAAATGCAATATAAAAATCACTATTTTTAGTGAGCTTATCCCTAACAGGAGGCACTAAGTTTACATAAAAATTAATAAATAAATATGCACCCATGCAGACACACACACACACACACACACACACAAACACACACACACACACACACGGCACCCATTGGTCCAGTGGGTGGAGAACCAGCCTTTGCGTCCGGCCGCAGACGCTGAGCTGCGTGCTCTTGGGCATGTCCCTTAGTTTTCTCATCTGTAAAATGAGCTGGAGAAGGAAATGGCCAACTCTCTGAGATCTTCACCCAGAAAACCCCCCAAAATGAATTCAGGAAGAGCTGGACACGAATCTCAACAGTAGCATAGACCCAGACCCAAAGCATTTAAATACTAGCTGGTCTGAGGGGGACCAGCAGGTAGGGTAACCTACTTCAGGTTCCTTGCAGTTAAGGGCTATAATTGTTCCACTTAGACACTTAGCTCTCTGCATTTTTAAATTATATGCTTCAGTGTTTTTGGCAATGTTAAGTTGTAGGACTAAATTTTTTTCAACTCAGGTGTATCTTTTAAATAGTGGTTGGCTATAATTCCTTTTTTTGAAAGGTATTTTTTTGGGATGTTTTGTGGATTTTTTGGGTTAATATTTGTAAAGTTAGGTCCTGTGATTTCTACACTGTTTATTTGACACAGTATCCATGCTTTCATTTTCCAAGCTAATGGACATTCATTGGCTTGCTGTCGCTTCCTGAATAAAGTCCAAACCCTATAGCCTGATATTCAAGGTATTCTTCATTGGACTCCCAGTTACATCTCCATCTTTGCAGCTTCCTCTCTGAATATTTTCCTGTACGTAAACTACACTCTCCAAACCAGGATGCCTACTTTTCTTAAACATTCTTGGCTCATGCTTTTTCTTCTCCTGTCATGGATCTTACCTGGAAATCTCTCTCCTTATTTTTTCTCATATACTACCCATCATTTAAAGGCTTAATTCAAATACTGTCTTTTCCTCCAAATCTCCCTGGATCAGTCTCTAAAATTCCACACGGATATTTGGTTATGTTGATGCTTGATTATATGGCACTGACAAAAGGCTTTGAGGATTGTTTATTGTTGTTTTCTGGAATACAGTTTAGGATCAGGGAGAAGTTTTAGTTTGTCAGATCCCATTCACTTTACAGATGAGAGACCCGAGGCAGCTGAAGTGCTATGTGCAAGCTCACATAGGGTAGTGAATTGAAAGCAAGCTTCTTGAGGATAGGATTCTCTGTTTGTCTATGGAGTATCTAATTCCTAGCATATAATCAGATTTTAATAAAGGTTTGGTGACTTGTTCATGATAGAATAACAGGGTTTTCCTCTGCGAATGTTATTTGTTATTTCTTCATATTAAAAATATTAATATTAAGTGTTAAAAATATTCTTCCTATCAAAACTAGGAGAGCAGAACTGCTGTAGAATTGAACATGCATGTTGTGCATCCTGTGTAGTATCAGGTACCAGGTACCATGCTTTGCACGTAGCTAAATGAATGAATGTGTCTTATTTATCTGAATATATCCATTCCTAAGTCGTTTGAAGATGAATCTTAGATATTTTTCTTAACTCTTTGAAAAGACTATAATTGGGATTTTTCTTCCATATTTTTTTTTACTTGTTTAATATATGAATTAGTATGAAAGGTTTGACCTTCACCCTTTACATGGAACTTGTGAAAATTTGGATTATTTTTCTTTGTTTTATATCATATTATGGACTTGTGACCTTACAGTGGAAAATTGAATCTGAGTTCAGTCTCCATTTCTATCACCCATTAGGAAATCGTACCATATTTTTGCTTCTACCTGCTGTGATCCTACTATTTATTTTGTCCTTATCTTCTCAGGATTACACTGTTTCTCACTATTAAATAGTTTTTTTTTTAACTTCTTTTAGACAGATGGGTGTTCTCTCAAATTCTAATACCAATTATTCTAATTCTCTAAAGAGTAATTAATATATTATTAAGAGGAGATTTTAAAAATATTGGATAGAATTCATATTTTGTATTTTGAGAGATGTTTAAATAAGTTACAGTGAGGTTAGAGTTAAACCCAAATTAATGTTTTACTTCTAGAAAGGTATTAAAAAGGGGTTTTGTCCTTAGATACAGATTGGATTACTCAGGTCCTTTCCTAATCTGGTGAATCTATAGTAGTTAGATCACAGTTTTAAAATAGAATGTTTTGTTGTTTTCCATATGTTACAGTTCAACTTTTCTCCCTCTCTCTCTTTTAAAACACAGAAACAAATAAAAAATGGTGTGTTTTGGAAGGGGGCTTCTTGAGTTATTATGAGAGTGATAAGGCAACAACTCCTAATGGCACGATTAATATGAATGAAGTCATCTGCCTTGCTATACACAAAGAGGACTTCTATATAAATACCGGGTAGGTTCTGAAATTGGATCCTGAAGAAGTAAATTAATGTATTTACACATTTTTGCAAAGAGTAAATTATGCATTTTTTATTGCTGCCCTGTACTTTCTTTTGGAAAAAGAAAAAAAAAATTAAAAATGGTTTCCAATAAAATATATCCATTGTGGAAAAGATACTGTATTTGGATTTGGAATTGAAAAATCTTGGTTCACATTCTTGCTGTTACTCATTAGCCAACTTGGGGTAAACCATTAACTGTTTGTAGCTTTTAGTTTATAAATATGTAAAAATAAAAGGACTCAGTCAGATAATGTCCAAGATTCTTCCCAGCTCTATATCTGGCTTTTTCTAATCCAAAGGGAAGTTTTTAGAGTTTGAAAATGAATTGCTTACCAAGCAGTAATCTGCAAAATGTCTAAATTAATTGGCATTACCTAAATTACCTCCTTTGATTCCATTTCTTAAAATCAAAATTTTCTAATATTTATCCTTCTATTTAAAATAATTCCAATTGAGAATTTTATTTTGAGCTATACAGTAGTGATTGTAGCACTTCTGATCCATAAAATAAGAGCTGATAAAATTAATTTTTGAGTCTACTTAAGGTTGGAATAGTGAGGAATATGCATTTGAGAATACAAAAATGATGAATTCTATACCTGGATTAAATTTAAAGCTATTTATCTAAACATTCTGCTGAGAACTGTGACTGGAGTTTTTATATACCATATGTCTTCATTTGGCACAAAAATTGCTGAAGTGTTTAATTCTTGTGTGTAATAAGGTTCAGTTTTGGAATACTTTATAATTTAATATCATAACTTACTTGCAATTTGCAAATTCCTTCAGAAATTCGATTTCCTTACTAAGCAAAGAAATGTGGTAGCCAAAGACAACAGCTTTTAATATTGTAAACTTATTTATAAATCTGTAATGAAAGGAGGGTGGTTAAAGTTTATGAACAATATCGATGCATAGAATATAGTGTAATGCACAGTAATAGGTCATCAGAGTACTTGATATGAGACCCCATTAAGCCAGGTAATCCCCAAAGTATTTAAAGATGAAAGGGAATAATAAAAATAGGGATAAAAGGCCATAGACTAGTCAAAATTTCTGTAACAAAATATTTTCCTTATAAATGATAGTTGAATCCTAATAATCCTCATCTATGGCACCCCATTCTTGACTGTGCCAAATGAGAAATTGAAATATTAGAGAAGACAAAGAGGGAAAAAGTAATTGTACTTACCTTGGTATATACAGAAAAACAATATTTGAAAAGGGAGGAATTGCCACAAGAATGTAACAGAAAAATTATGAAAAGAGATTGTTCTAACCCACCCTCCAACAAAATGTGGTCAAGAGCATATCATTATCTACTAACCCATAGGCTTAATTTTTCATTTTTAGAAAAGTTTTGAAAACTAATAAAAGTAGTATCAGATATATGTATAGTACTTTAAATTTTGTCAAGCACTTGATATATATTATACATTATCCTGTTTTTGTGTCTCAGAAATACTGTGAAGTACTGTAGAAATCCATAGGTATCAAGGAAACTAAAAAAATAGCTTTTTATTTTTCAAAATATATGCAAAGATAGTTTTCACCATTCACCCTTGGAAAACATTGTGTTCCAAATTTTTCTCCCTCCTCCTTCCCCCCAGGCAGTAAGTAATCCAATATAGGTTAAACTTGTGCAATTCTTCTAAATGTATTTCCATATTTATTGTACTACACAGGAAAAATCAGATGAAAAGGGAAAAAAAGAGAAAGAGAAAGGAAGAAAAAAAAACAGGCAACCAAACAACCAAAAAGATGAAAATACTGTGTTTGATCCACACTCAGTCCCCATAGTCCTCTCTCTGGATGTGGTTGGTTCTCTTCATCACAAGTCTATTGGAATTATAGCAAGGGAACTTTTGATAAAAGAAGAGAGAGGAAGACTTGTAATTGATTTCCTACAATAGTTTTTTTTTAGTCATCCACATCACTGAAATTTTCAGAAACTATATATGAATTCATTGTTCGAAGAGTAGAAAAAATCATTTTTTCTTTGCAGCAGAATGCAATCTTAAAGACTCCTGGTTTTTGTTTTTGTTTTTGACCTTACAAAAACCAGATAACTTGACAGCAGATTACTAGCTTTACAGAGATAGAGATCATTCATGTCTCTTGATGAATGTATTATCAGCAATGATTTTATTCAGTGATCCTCTGATGATCAATGATAAATGATGTAAAAGCAGGAGAGTTTTGTGCATTTTAGAGATGCTTTTCACTATCATGGAAAATGTCAGCCTCATGTCCGAATGTAAGCATTCTCTATATGTACTTCTCCATATTATCTTGTTTGCATGTGACAAGCTGAGTGTATTAAACTTCAGAATATTATAGAAAATCTACCTTGAAATTTGTAAGCATTCAAAAGAGTTTGACATAACAGTCTGCATTAGAAACACAGTGGGTGAAAAATGCCTATTGTCTAGTCTGTGATATAAAGTTTGATGGAAAAACCATTGAGTGAAACCAGATAGAAAATTAAACAGGTTGAGAATTGAATAGGAGGAGGTTGGATTGCATTTGGAAAACTGCATTTCTTCAAATCATCCAAGCCTTAAATTCACTCATTCAGTAAACATTTATTAAATGCCTACTATGAGCTAGTCCCTGTGCTAAGTAAGCCTTTCATTGAAGTAAATACCTATCTTTTAAATATCCAAAGCATTTAAGGGATGCTACATTCTTGCAAATTGTGGAGTGCCACATTTATTTTAGAATTAGAATTAAGGGTGGGTGGTATGGGTGGTTCAAAGGGAAATGGAGAAGAGTTGGTTGGAAGAATCAAGCAATATCGCTACTGATGACTTGTGTTCAAGAAGCAGAATAAAAACTATCCATGAAATAAATGCTTGGAGATATTAATGAACTGATGATATTGAAAAGGGAAATGATAGCAGATGGACAGTTCAGGTATTACACTAATACCCTTGGAATAGCCGCTCTTCCAATAACTGTTTCTCTTTAAAAATAGTACCACCAACAGGTAATAGATTCTTTGTGGAAGATTTATATAGGACAACAAACAAGTCACATAAATACATAACAGAAAAAAAAAGTGTGAATGAGTGTCTGTTTCTGTCATTGGAGGAAGTATCTACATTGATGAGATAACAGAAAACTTGAAATATATTAACTTAAATGGATTTTTGAGTTAGTTTAGACACAGATTTATATTCAGGCACGAGGGTGTCAGGATTACAATAACTTAAGAATGTTAAATGTCAGTTTCTAACATTTTTAGCATTTAATATTGGTGTATTTTCTTGTTCTATCCAAGATAAAAAAGCCACTTGAAAAAAATGTTTAAATCTTCAGATCATTTTGGTAAATTAAAGACTGATAATTGTAAAACAAAATTAGATAACAATTTCTAACATTTATATAATTCCTTGAGGATTGTGAAGAGCTTCACATAAATTATCTCAAGAATGTGAAAAATATACTATTGATTTCCTAGTGCACATTGCATAAAATATTAATTTCTGCCTGGCATTCAGCCTACTTTTCCAGCTTTATCTCTCTTCTCCTTTATGTAGTTTGTATTCTATCCAAAGTGTTTTGCTCTAAAGACTTTATTCTTATCCTTCCTTTTTTTTTTTTTCCCATATTCATTCATTTTCTCCCCTTCTCACTCATGGATGGATGATTATCTTGTCATTTTCTTTAAACCACTGCCTTTTTTTTTCCCCCCCAAGGCTGAACACAGATGCTGTAACTTCAATTTATCTTTGTTTCCTAACCAAGAGTCATCTCTTTTTCTAATTTCTCATGATTTTATGCTTGAGAATCCCTTTGTCCCTCTCTTCTCAATCTCTATTAAACTAAAATCCTTGTGTCTCTATCTAGCCTCTAATCTAGATTTTTTTTCTGTAATCTTAGTGAGTGTCCATAAAAGTTACTAACTTTTAATCGAAAAGAAAATACTTCCCTTCAATTCCTCCTTCTTGTAAGTTTTCAGTCCTGTTTACCTCACTCCTCTTTGGACCTTAAGTCTGAAAATACATAATTCAAACTCTCTGGAGTACAGTGTTTTAATTTTATTATTAAACATAAAATCTTCAATATGGTTTCATTATTTCATTAGATTTATGTCAGATTTATATCAGATTTCATTAGATTTATATCTGCTTTGTCTTGTGAAATAAATAGCATTTTAGCTATTTGCCAATTCTTCTATTTAGAATCACTCTGTATTAGAAGCATATAGATCTGTTTGACATGGAAAAATTTTGAAGCTTCATTGACACTATTTTCATAAATTTATACGAGCTGCTTTTTCAATTTTTCCTTTCATCTGGTATTCTTCCACTTATGAATTGATTGTCAACATCAAATAATTCATTGCCTTATCACTCTTGCTACTTTAAATGAGCAATTTTATAACTGTATTGCTGTCATTGATTATAGATTGCAACCCAGGCAAGAGTACATGTCATGATATCACAATTTTTGCCAACACTAACTTTAGGGACTAAAATCTATGTTGGAAGAGACATCCAACCTGATCCCTACTCAAACAAGAATTCCTTCTTTAACATCTCTAGTAGCTGGCTATTTAATGATAGAAATCTCCATTTCTTTGGTGGACGGCATTTAATTTGTTAGAAAACTTTTCTTTCCTTTCTTCAAGTCTGATCCTTCCACTTCTGCTTTCTGGGCCAAATGGACAAAACCAATCTATTCTTCCATGTGATACATAATTTTGGATCAAAAACATGAGGACAACTAACATGTTCTCAGTAGTGCTCCCCGGCTCTCAGCTCCACATCCCTACTTGCTTCAGCAGATCTGTGGGAATTATAGTGTTGGGCCCCTTTTCTTGCCAGTTTCTGGTCTTCTGGACTCATGGTCAGTAGTATTAGTTCCTGCTAAAACAAAGTCCCCAGAACTGAAGACAGTCTCTATGTAGCCTGATGCTTTGGTACTGCTGATATACTGGAAATCAGAAATATTTGGCAAAACGGAAATAATTTCTAGGTTTCAAAGCAATAATACGTGGGAGACAAAACTTGGCTCTTCTACTTCAACTCTGTCTGGAATTCTTAACTGGCTTATTTCTTTGTATTAATAAGGACTTTCATAGAATATAATATCCATTGATAAATATTTGTTGTATAAGCAACAGGTTCCACTTTGTGACTTCCTCTGTTAAGATCCTTGAGGGCATCCACTGTGTTGTTCCCTGCTCTTGGTATCTTTAGCACTTAGTGCTGTCCTTGACACACAATGAATACTTTATCATACAAATAATTTTGTGTGTTAAATATTGCTTTCAAAAGTAAATTTTAATATTGATTTAACAATTCTGATTAATGTTTATGTAGCAATGTTAATTTTTTTTACAGTAGAAAGTAGAGAATTGCATAATTTATATTTTGATGTAATTATAATAAATATATTTTCATTATTACATAACTATTCCCATATACCTCATGTAGTGAGTTATAATTACGGCCACATTAGAGTTCATTGAATTTTTTTTTTAAACTTGAATAAGTGTTATTATAGGGTGATTTATTTTAATCTTGGTAACATTTTCATTCCAAGTAAATTAGCCGTGTTTTAAGTATGTTTTATCCCATGAAATTGTAGAGTAAATTAAGTTGTTTGGTAGCAATGACTTTATTGCTGAACTAATTATGACAAAATAATTTAAATTATTTAAATAAAATAGAAAAATTACTAAAAATAAAAGATGTGATACTATAGAAAAAAACAGGAGATAATATATCAGAAGTCTTCTTTGTCTGGATGGACTGGAAAATTTCAAGAGATCCTACATTTCCCTCTTCACTTTTAGCTAAAATCACCATAAAATGATCATCAGAAGAGATTTGGAACTTGATTCTTAAAATTCCCATTTTGAGTCATTTGGTAAATGATTTTCTTTGTTGGCAATGCTTTTAGCTGATATTTGTTTGCTATAGTCTGGTGTACAAGTATAATGGAATTACAGAATTGCAGAGTTGAAATAGACATTAGAGCTATCTAGCAAAAATACTGTCCAAAATCATGAATCTCATTTACAGTGTGCTGAAAAAGTGGCCATTTGACCTTTGTTTGAATTAATGGAGAAGAAATAGATTTTGTTGAATTGAATGAAGATCTCTCATTTTTTTGAACAATTCTAATAATTAGAACATTTATCCTTTTATTGACATAATTCATAGTCCAAATGCTACTTTATATCTGAAATCTTTACCAGCATTGACTGACAGAAAATTTCTAATAGCAATCATGCCTTATTTATATTTGATTGTAATTTCTATTTATCATATGCATTCATTATAATTTCTTATACATTTAGCTGCATTTATTAAATACCTACTGTGTTCCAGGCACTTTCAATGATGAGAATGCAGAGAAAGTCCCTGATGTTCAAAAAGCTCTAATAGGAGAGACAATAAAGGCATACATCAGATATATTGAGAGTGGAATAGAAAGAAGTTATCTTTTTGTCACTCTTTGGATCTATAAGCACCATATGAGTGGAGGATATGACCATATGGGTGCTGCATTATTATTATTAGCAATATATATTTAACATTATCTCACCAAAAATAATTAGTGTAATTAGCATTTAATAAATTGAAATAACACTTTGATCTTTAGATACCTTAATCTTTTTTGTAGTAATCTTTCTTATTGAAAGATGTTTCCCACACTATACTATGCTACATCAATTTCCCTAATATATTCTCTATTTAAGGTAGTTGAAAACCTTGAGTTCTAGGATATTTAATTTTTTAATATAAAAATTCACTTATAAGTTTTCTTTTTTCTTTTTTTCTAGGCCTATCTTTACCTTTGAAATATACTTGGTCTCAGAGCGTGCTTTTTTCTTCGGTGCTGAAACTGCACAGATTCAAAGAAAATGGACACACGCAATAGCCAAGGTAACTTTGACTATTTGTTCTTTTGATCAAGACCTTTATACTGCAGCCATGGTTATAATAGGTAACTTGGATATAGATCTGAAAGATAGATTTCTTGGTTGCATAAAGATTTTTATTGTAAAGTAATTTCTTGTGACTTTACATGTTTATTTTTTATATAATGATTTATATAATGAATATTGATATACAATATGTATATAATGTTTCCTAAACTATATTACCTAACCAACTATTTGAATATAACATTGAATATTATATATGTAATATAAATCAATATTAATATAATCATATACTATGAAAACACCATGAAGCATTTCTGATTTTTCTTGTGATGGAAAACTCACAATGGGGAAATTTTAATCAACCCAAATTGTAATCTTTGACTTAAAGGTATGCCTTAGGGGAATATTTTGAGGCACAGAAAGATTAAGTGATTTGCGGGGGAAGTTGAATTGCTCTTCCTGATTTCTTGCCTAGTATATCATTTCCTACGCTGCTCCTCCTTCTTTATTATATTTATATTAGAAAAAAAATTTGTGCTACTCTCACTTTCTTAGCATCTCAAGGCCAAGATCAACAATGTTATGTTAAACATTTTAATACAAATTGAAGTAAACATAGATCCTTTTGAAATGAGTGTTTTTCAAATTTTGTTATCCTTCTCACAACTTAAAGAACAAGTATTTTCTTTATTATATCCATTAAGAATGTTTTTCTTTTTAGATAGATATAATACTGCCATTTTAAAGACCAAAATTATTATAATCTTAGAATACCCCAAAGTTTCCTGACTATTAGAAGTGTGAAATTTTTTTTTCAAAGTTTGTATTTTTTTCTAAATGTTAAGCGAGTCTTTATAGATTTTTAAAGAATTTTGTCTTTTTTACACTTTTAGAAATGTAGAGTTCTTATTTTCATCAGGGTGATTTCTTCTTTGTTCTTGCTTTCATAGCATTTTGTCCCCTTTGTTGCTGAAAACTTAGCAGAAGCCGAGTATGACTTGATTGGCCAGTTATTCTACAAAGATTGCCATACCCTGGATCAGTGGAAAAAAGGATGGTTTGCTATGGATAAGTCTAGACTACATTTTTGCCTTCAAATGGAAAATGCTGAGGAAGAATTGATGTATTTGAGGAGATTACAGGAGCTAAGTATGTTTTTCCTCATTTTGTTTTTCCTTAAGATAGCAGTTTTATTTTATATTTTTCATTTTAAGTCAAAATCTTGAAAAGAGAAATGGGAAAATATGAAGAGGAATATAAATTAGTAGAACTTTAGCATATTTGTTTAGGTCTGGAGAATAGATCATTTCTTGCAACAAAATAAAAATGATAATAACTCCCATAGCATTTTATAGGTAAAAATATGCTTTCCTAACTTCACTAAAGTGAGTCTAGCATTTCAAGTAGATGGTAGTAGAAACAACCCCATTTTATAGATGAGAAAAAATTAAATGAAATTAAATGACAGGGGAATTGACTTGGATTTTGAGCTAATACACTTGAGATTATTTAAACAAATCACTCCATGTATAGATTAAGAAATTATGTCTTAATGAGGGTAAAGTACTTGAGAGAAGGTAGTTGATAGTTCTGGTGTGAGTTCAAATTCAGCTCAGATATTTATTAGCTATGTGACTGTGGGTAAATCACTGCTGCCTGCATCAGTTTCCTCATCTTAAAAATGGAGATAATAGCAGCATCTACTACTCAAGGTTGTTTTGAGAATCAAATAAGATATTTGTATATAGAGCAAGACATTGTTGCAGACTCCTGACTTCTCATCCTGTTGAGTGTAATGGCTTAATCCAGAAATGGCTTTTCTTGAGTGATACATTTTTTAAATTCAGACATTTGTTCATGGTTCTGCTGAAAACTGAGAAAATGTTGCAGCATTAAGTATGTTTCCATGTAATTAAAATCTGGCAATTGCTTTAGATTTTAAAACTCTTTCTCCCCCCTTTTTTGGCTTTGTTTTCTTCCAGCAATCAGCACAGTGGTTCAAAATGGAGAAAAAATAGATGTCTTGCTCTTGGTTGAAAAAGGAAGGTAATGTAATCTTCCCTCCATTATTCCACGTGGGAGGGAAAAGTACAAAATCATTTTTTATTTCTACTCTTTTGGTGGTTGTTGTTGTAAAATCTTTCATTTTTCCCTTTCTTGCATTAGTAACTCACTGAATGTAATTTAAAACATGTCCTGATGACTTTGTTCCTTATTTTGGCTGATTATGTTTTGGTACAAATACAGAATATTAGGGATATTGGGATAAGTCAATACTTACCTGAAGGCAGATATATAAACTTATCATTGATACTACTTTAATCTCTTGGTAGTCATCTTTGACTACTTAGGCAATTTCAGCTGCTAATAATTTCCTAATACCAAACAGTATAAAGCAACTTTTCCCAAATCATCCTATTTATTCTTGTTACAGTGTTAGAATGTTTTTGGAATTCAGTCAGTAAGCATTTGTTTTGGTCTTGGGTGGGGAGCATGGCATGATGCAGAGATGGCCCAGAAGTGACAGGAAAGGTTGGCTCAAGGCAAGAGAAGGTAAAACTCCAACTATCAGAGCCTTGGGAGCCTGATATTTCAGTTACAGTGTGAGTCTGCATTGGGAAGAAATGGGTAGATGAGGAAATATCTGGGAAAGATGCCCTATAATATTTTAGGGCTTGCTTAAAAGCCAGAGGGAGGAGGGCTGAAGTGGAAGGACTTGCTTGCTGTGCTCAGGACCCTCGTACTTAGAATTTTCCCTCATCTAATTCTCTGATCTTGCCTCTCTTCCTTGAAGCCATAGGTAAGGCCGTGTCTTGTACGAGAGATTATCTCCCTGTGTCTCCTGGTCTTACACAGTTGTTTACATGTTGTCTCCCCTCTTTGACTGAGCCCCTTTTGAGGCAGAAATTTTTTCCTTCTTGGATATCTTTTTCCCAATCACTTAGCACAATACCTGGCACACAGGAGACAAGAAATATTTATTAAAGTGCCAACCAATTGTGCAAAAAAAATATTTCTGATGTTTTCTAATTTTAATTCTTCAAGATGATATATTATGGAATGGGGAAAGAAAGGAATAATCATAAATGATTTTAGAAGATAGTCTGCTATTATATTCCTAGAACATATTTCTTAATTCTCTTTGAGTAGTGTTGGTAATGTATCTACCCAGCAAAAAGCAAAGAAAGAGAGAAAATTAAGTCATCGTTTATCTTTTGTTTGATTATTCAGGATGCTTCCATATTAGACAAACTATTATAACTCAAGAATAATCAAGGTAGTATCATTGATAATACACCTTAGTAATTTTAAATTAACATTTATGGTTGTAACATTTTTTATGATGCATATTAGTGTTTTCCCTATTTAATTGTATTAATAAACCCACAAAAATAGATGAGATTCTCTGAACAGCTGTCTATCTACATATTTGGAATATTTTGTAATTATAAAACTCCTATTTAAATGGAGTTGTAATCTCATTACTGTGGCTGTTCCCTCTAGTAATTTGGATTACAGCTTGCCTATATTGAGCATCTCTTGTCCGTGTTACTTGATAAATTTATCACACAGCAACTTAACCTAGGTGCTTTCCAAAATTTCTTTTGATATTGTGAAGAGACGAGGTTGTCCATCAGTGGTTATTACCTACCTGTACTTACCACAATAGCCAGGTTTTATTTACGTATCCTGGGCATTATTTCTTTGTGATTTCTTGTGTACAAAGAATTACAGCCTGTTCATGCCTATTGTCTGCCTGTCCGTTTTCAGTTGCGTTCCTCCAAATGATATAATGTTCCTTGACTCACAGCTATACAACAACATTGATAGAATATTGGCATTAACAGAATAGGTGTGCTTTTCAAGGAGAAGCTTGTAGTTTCCCAAGTGATCCAGACTTCTCTGCTGTAATGCAGAAGTGCATTGTTCTTTGGCAGTTTTTGATCAAGATTTGTAGAATGGATGACTGTTTTAGCTTTTGTTTCCCTTTGATTGCATTTTATAAGCCAATAGGAATTTTGCACTCTCACTTTTGGATAGCTAAGCCAGACTCTTTAATATCATCGTGTGCTCAATTGGGAGTTGAAAGGATAGATAGAAGAATAACCAGCTAGCTAGCAAATAACATTTAGTGCTAAGTGCTGAGGCTTCATAAACAAGCAAGTAAGAGAGTTCTTGCTCTCAAGGAGCATACCGGTGATGGAAGGTATGGGTATGTTGGGTGGGGGGCACAGCATGAAGCGGAGATGGTCAAGAACCAGCAGCAAAGACTGGTTCAAGGTAAAACTCAACCATCTGAGCCTTGAGAGCCTGACCTGATTTTTCAGAGTTATAATCTATGTCTGCATTGGGGATAGATGGGGAGATAAGGAAGGTATGGTGTTATCTGGGAAAGATACAATATAATATTTAATATTAATAATAATATTCAATATAACAATATAATATTGCAGCAATGAGACAGTTACAGTGAAGAAGCAGCATCTTTTAAGTAACTTTATCCTTTCAAGTAATCCTTCCTTCTTCTACTTGGACCCTTTGCTAGATTTCTCCCTTAATAGTGTTGAGCACTTGGGAAGCATGACTCCTCATTTGCTGTTTTCCTTGATATTGGTGATTAGATAGCTATTCATTGAAGAAGGTTTCCTTTTTTGTAATACATATAATATACAAATAATTTTGTGTAATTATGAAATATGTGTGGGAGACATCTTGTTGTTTGAGGACCTTTCAGAAGTTATTTTGGTTTAACAAACCCATTTTTAAAATAATTGACAAATAGTTCACACCATTTAAACTTATTATTTTATCTTCTCTACATCTTTCAATTAGGTGATGATAGATGTAGTCTCTCTGTCTATTCTCTTCTAATAAGTTCATCAAAAGTGCTCGATGTTCATCAAAGTATGTTCATCAAAAGTGGTGTGTTGAATATTCCCATAAACATATTGTATAGATAAATAAATGAAAAAAGCATGTATTTTAAGTGCTTAATCTGTGCCTTACATTGAGGATATAAATAGATAAATGGAAACTGTTCTTCCTTTTAGGGAGCTTACTTTCTCTTGTTAGGGAGTGACATGATTAGATTTATTCTTTAGGATAATCATTTGGGCAGTTTGGTAAGGCAGCATCCATCCAGAAACTGGTGTACTGAGTAGGAGGTTCCTACAGTTGGTCAGCTAAGACGTTATGTGATTATATGGGAAGCGCTTTATAAATGAATGGTTAGGTAACTGTATAGAAGTGAAAATGAGAATCTACATAAAATATTTTGCAGACCCTTATATGATTTTCTTTTTAAGATTTAAGTTGTATAGATTTTAAAAAGATTATAATTGCCATCCAGACTTCTTGATTAGTCATGATCCATAGAAAAGGGAAATATTCTTGCAGCTTTTTTTTTTTTTTTTTGGTAACTCTATCCCTTATTTAAGCAAATAATTTCTTGAATATAAGGAAAATCGTGTTAGGTTGGTACTATTGATGAAATCTTAGTTAATGCAGCTATCACTTGTTCATAATAATGGAGGCAGATATTTCTATGTATGAGAGGAAGAAGAGGAAAAAGAAGAGAAGAAAGAGAAATAATATGAATAATTTGAAACTCAGAGATAAAACAGAATTCCCACTTGAACTATTTCTTTCAATTTACTTCCTTTGCCAGCTCTTATGCCAGAATTGGATACAAGAACAAAATTGAGTCTGAATTTCACCTTTTCTTCCCTGCTTTTGTCTACTCTTTGTTAGAGATGCTAATGAGTAGTAGTAAAGTGGCCAAAAGTTGGCAGCTGTATTGCAAATGATCTAGCTAATTCATAAACTGGAAGTCAGGAGGGACTGGAATAATCAAAGCTTGGATATATTCTCATTTTTTAGAATTCACATTTCTTCCCCCGATGCAAAAATGTCAGTACTTTCAGATAGAATAATATTGCAATAATATTTTTCGCTTATAGAGCACTTTTGCTCCTAAAAGCTCCAAACAGAAGGTATTCCAGATGGTATCTCTTTAATGTGTACTCTTTGTTTTTAAAAGTATTATTTTGGAAAGTAAACCTTTGTTGCTTTCCCTCAAGGATTTCTGACTAATATTTGAAGCATTTCTACAAATGTTAGGAACTTACTTTTATGTTTTTTTTTTTTTCTGTTAATCTTTAGGAATCTTTTGTAGGAAAAAGATAACCTATGAATTTATTTAAGTGTTCTTGGTCTCTGTGCTCAGCTGTAAAATAAGATGGTAGCTGAAGATATCTCTGGTCTCTTTTAGCTCCAAATCTGGTTCAGCTAGAAGTTTTGGCAGGCATTATTTTAGACCATCAAAGCCAAATGCTGCATATCACTAGAAATCAGTGATGTCGTTCTGCTTTGATTGGCATTTTCGAAACATTACAAAACCCTTTTTTGACCATTTGAAAAAAAATTTGCTAAAATTTGTCTCTGGTTATGAAGATCTCCCAGCAGTCCTTCATGTTTAGTAACCATAGGATTTCTAATTTGATAAACAAATCTATTACTGTGCAGCAGCTGAAAGGGCATTATGCTGTAATAAAGAAACAAGAATACCTCAGCATGTGTTTAGAGGAACACAAAAGATGACTTTTTAAAATCTGTGGTTGACCGGTGATAAAACCTAATACATTGGATGATTTTGAGGACTAAATGGACTTCAGTTTTATTTAGAAATTTCTTGCATCATAAATGAAATAAACATGAAAATTATAGGAATTGAAGAGCATTCATTACTGGTCTTTCAACACTTTTCAAAATTTATTTCATATTTCTTTTTTCTTATATATAGAAACAGTAAGTAGCAAGTCTCTTGGGGCCAACTTTTCTAAAAGTAATTTCTAAATGGTGCATGTAATTATAAGTTAAACAGTAGCTAATTCCCCATGATGTCAGCTTGACTGCTGAGGTGCCTTGGAAATTTAATGTTTAGAGATTTCATGTAAAAATAACCAAGATAAATAGGATACTTTCCTACTAGGCTATATGAAGAAAGAATGATTGTAGCAAAGGTACATTATAAAATGGGCTGTATAATAAATGGAGTGACAGAAAATAATTGGTTATTTAACATGACTTGGAAGGATGAAAGTATGTTTATTTCAACAGAGTCCTACTTTATGGCTCATTGTGGAATGGGTTCTCAGGATTTGGTAGTAAAAAAATTAAACAGCAAAATAAAATATAAATGAACAAAATCTTCTATAAGTGTAACTGAGTTGGAAAGACTTAGGATGTGAATCCAGTGTTGGGTTGTATGTTGTTGTGTGAAGGGCAGTCTAGTTGAGTGAGATTCCTCACTACACATTTTGCCATCAGATCATAAGAACTTGGGAGACTTTTGAAAGTGATTATCTGATTTGATCCTCACAAGAGTCCTGTGAGGAAGTTTTATAGAGGAGGAAACTGAGCCAGATGGGTGAGAGTGACTAGCCAGATCAGAAGAAGCTCTCAAGAGTTCTTCCTGATTCCAGTTTCAGCTTGGTATTTACTGATCTGACTAATTGTCTCAGTCTCCATATGCCATATGCCCTACCCTAATGCTATTGTATTGATTGTTTTTGTCTTAGTTAATCCTAAAGATTGTATACTAAATTTAGAAGTTTTGTGATATGTGATGGTGGAAGAAGTACCCTCCCAGACATTATCTGATAGCTCTTATTTAATATCCTGATACTTGAATAAATTGATTCAGTTCAAATTAATTTTTGTTGACTCTAGATTTTTTATTTTTATTTCTTCTTCTTTGTGTATATTTATTTATTCAGTTTCTTTGTTTAATCTTATAATTATAGCTAGCATTTCTAGATTATATTAAATAATCATGGGGTTAATAAACACCTTTACTCCTGATCTTATTAGAAAGCCTCTATTTAATTTCCATTACACATAATACTGTCTCTTTTATTGAGATAGATGCTATCAAGATTTTCATTTCAAGAAAAAGTAATTTATCCGTGTGTGTGTGTGTGTGTGTGTTTGTGTGTGTGTGTGTGTGTGTGTAATAGAAATATGATCTTTTGACCAGTCCTGTTTCTATATTAATATAAATCTTATGTTGATTGTAATATGATCCATTAGGTTAATGGTTTTCTTGATACTGAACCAAACTGACGCTCTTGTTATAAATCATAACTGATAATTATGAACATTCCTTATTATGTATTGTGGTAGTATCTTTGTTGATATTTCATCTATTTTTTGCCATAATTTTCACTTGAGATATTGCCTTATATATAAATTTTTTTCTCTTATTATTCTGTACTTGGCTTAGATATCACTGTTATATGGCCTTTGATATTATAAAAAAATTAACAAAATACTTCCTTTTACACTTTTCATATACAGTTCATGTAATATTGGAATTAATTGTTCTTGAATTTTGCAAATCCCATTAGTTATGGTGATAATTTGCAAGAGTGGAGTGTGGGGGAGTTCATTTGTGACATATTTGCTTTATGACTGGTTTATTTAAATTCCCTATATCCTGATATTTTAAACTTGATATATTTTATAGTCATTCATTCATTTGACTTAAATTATTCATTTTGGTGGGCAATAGTTGGAAAAATAGTTTCCGATCATTTCTTAAAATGTTTTTTTCCTTTATTATGATTTCTTTTTTATTGAAATTGGCAATTTGATTTCCTTGTTTCTTTTTCTATACTAGATCATGATTTATATGAATTTTTTCTTTCAATTTTATTAATATCTTTTTTGATTTTTCATAATTTGTATTTTGGTATTCAGGTTTTAATTTGTTAGTTTTCAAATTTTTCCAGTTTCTTGCCCAGTTAATATATTCTTTGTCTTTTTTTTTTTTTTTTTTTTTTGTTGTTGTTGATGAAAGTGTATAAAGACACAAAATTTCCTGTCAATATAGAGATCCAAAATTTGGTTAAATCTTGCTGCTTACCCCTCCCCCCCTTTTTTTTCCTTATATTCATGAATTCTTTAGAATTAAGTTTTTCTCCAGCTAATTTCCAATCTTTTTAATGACAGGACATTTATTCAGGCTTCAACTTTTTATTTATTTATTTATTTAGTTTTGATTTTTTTTTTTTTTTTTTTGGCTGAGGCAGTTGAGGTTAAGTGACTTGCCCAGGGTCACACAGCTAGGGAATGTTAAGTGTCTGAGACCAGATTTGAACTCAGGCCTTCCTAACTTTTCTTATATGTTTTTTAGTTAAATTTGTCTAAATCTGAAGAGATGTGTATATTAAACTCCTCAACCCTTATAGTTTTATTTCTTCATAATTTTCTTAGATTTTTCTTTATTTGATGTTTTATCTTTTGTTCCATATGTGATTAACATAATTGATGTTCATTGTCCATGATGTCTTAAAACTTGTCATTTCCCTGTTTATCTCTTTTTTATCAAATTTATTTTCAGTGTTGCCAAGCCTGAAATCATTATTGGTACCTCGGCTTTTGCTTTAGGCCATTGCTTTAACTCTTTGTTTTTTATAAATATTTTACTGTTGGATTCTTTTTTGTCATCCTCTTATTTTATCATTACGTTCATCCTATTCATATTCAGAGTTAGGATTGCTGTGTGTGTGTGTGTGTGTGTGTGTGTGTGTGTGTGTGTGTTATTTATTCATTTGTTTATTTCTTTTCTACCTGTCTTTTTAAATATTTCATTTTATTTAGCACCCCTCCCCCCAAAAAAGAGAAAAGTACTCTGTTCAATTCTAGTGATCTTTATTTGATCCCATCTGCTTCTTTTTGTACTATTTTCTTCTACCCAGTCATTCTTTACTTGTATTTCTTCTTTCAAGTTTAGTTCCCTGAATTGAATTATTGTCTAATTCCTTTGTCAAGCTATTTTATCTCTTATTCCCCCATTTTTTTCTCTCCCTATTTGCCCCTGAATTTAATGTTTTTCTGTTTTGAATTCTCCATGAGTATTCAACCAATTCAGATGAAATTAAAATTTATATAATCACCCTTTATGTCCTTTCCTCCATGTTTGTATAATTTTCTTCTTGAATTACTTGATTATTTGAAATAGTAAATTCTGTATCACATAACCATTTCTTCTTTGAACTTATTGTATACATTCCCCATAAAAAAGGGAGGAAAAAGTCTAATGTACTCTAAGATCTAACATCATTGAATAGTTTTGCTTACAAATCTGTAATTCTTTGTCTTTGTCACCTTTGCTGACTTTATCCTTTTCTTACAACATTTTTCACATACTGCTTTATATTATAGATGTTGATAGAAATTCCTGAACTCTCCATCCCTCATTTAGATTATAAACTCTTCTAAGACAAACTGAGTCAGCATCTTTGTGTCCCTTACTGAGTTTTCATGAACTAGGTGCTCGTTATCGTTCTTTGGTGAAATAAAAATGGAGTCAACTTTTGGCTTTAGAGTTACTTTATTAAAATAACTTTTCAGCATTCATTATCTGGTATGACAAGTTTCTCTGGGGAAGTCACAGAGATAATTTGACATTCACACAATCCCTTACTTGAAATCACCATGTTGTACTCTGTTTTCGTTGACATATATATATATATATTTTTTTACAATATTCTAACTGGCGTCGTATTTGGATAAGTTTTATAGAGGGCAGTTTCTTACCAGACATTATTAAACCCAAAGTAACTACTGCACTGAATGGCATGATATTTTAGGATTTACTCTCTGACAGTGTCGGTGATTCAGAAGTTAACTTGTCTATAGTCATTTCTGTCATTCACTGTTATATAAGCAGACAGTTAAATCTCTCATCATCAGGTATTCCTCTTGACTAGAAATAAAATGGGAAGTTGGAAAGTGTCACAGTTAATTCAAGCTATGCAGACACTAGAGAATTGGCATTATCTTTCAAATTCTTACTTTACTTTTTGAAGCAATCATTCCTTTTTTCCCTCATGCAGCAGCACAGTCATAAGTATTGCCACTTACATTTAGATCCAAGAATCTTTTTTTTTTTTTTT